>NIVC01002737.1:112500-144216 GCA_002269645.1 Macrostomum lignano
ACAAATGTTACAAGCTGGAAAATGCACGGAGAAGCACATTGTGTGTGTGTGTGTGAGACGCGAGTTAAAATTGATTGTACAGCCACAGGCACACAGGCGCATGCACACTAGTGTAGGATTATAGCACCTTATAGCTAGCTATACTGAGATCTCCGAGACCGGAAAAACATGATTATTATCAAATAAAAAAGCAATCAATAAACACGACGGGTTAAACTGGATTGGCATCGAATAAAATTTTGGCCACTTCCTATGCGGTAAAGTTGAATGTTTACTGCCATTCACAGCTTCCGGAGTGAACTAGGAGTGACTTACAGATTCAGGAATGAGTAAGATTTGACTGAAGGCTTCACTACCAGGTTTTGGAGTGAATTGGGAGTCACTACCAGGTTCCGGAGTGAATTGGGAGTCACTACCAGGTTCCGGAGTGAATTGGGAGTCACTATCAGGTTCAGGAGTGAATTAGGAGTCACTATCAGGTTCCGGAGTGAATTAGGAGTCACTATCAGGTTCCGGAGTGAATTAGGAGTCACATCAGGTTCCGGAGTGAATTAGGAGTCACTATCAGGTTCCGGAGTGAATTAGGAGTCACTATCAGGTTCCGGAGTGAATTAGGAGTGCCTATCAGGTTTTGGAGTGAATTGGGAGTCACTATCAGGTTCCGGAGTGAATTAGGAGTCACTATCAGGTTCCGGAGTGAATTGGGAGTCACTATCAGGTTCCGGAGTGAATTAGGAGTCACTATCAGGTTCCGGAGTGAATTAGGAGTCACTATCAGGTTCCGGAGTGAATTAGGAGTGCCTATCAGGTTTTGGAGTGAATTAGGAGTCACGATCAGGTTCCGGAGAAAATTAGGAGTCACATCAGGTTCCGGAGTGAATTAGGAGTCACTATCAGGTTCCGGAGTGAATTAGGAGTGCCTATCAGGTTCCGGAGTGAATTAGGAGTGCCTATCAGGTTCCAGAGTGAATTAGGAGTCACTATCAGGTTCCGGAGTGAATCAGGAGTCACTATCAGGTTCCGGAGTGAATTAGGAGTCACTATCAGGTTCCGGAGTGAATTAGGAGTCACTATCAGGTTCCGGAGTGAATTAGGAGTCACTATCAGGTTCCGGAGTGAATTATGAGTCACTATCAGGTTCCGGAGTGAATTATGAGTCACTATCAGGTTCCGGAGTGAATTGGGAGTCACTATCAGGTTCCGGAGTGAATTATGAGTCACTATCAGGTTCCGGAGTGAATTGGGAGTCACTATCAGGTTTCGGAGTGAATTGGGAGTCACTATCAGGTTCCGGAGTGAATTATGAGTCACTATCAGGTTCCGGAGTGAATTGGGAGTCATTATCAGGTTTCGGAGTGAATTAGGAGTCACTATCAGGTTCCGGAGTGAATTAGGAGTCACTATCAGGTTCCGGAGTGAATTAGGAGTCACTATCAGGTTCCGGAGTGAATCAGGAGTCACTATCAGGTTCAGGAGTGAATTATGAGTGCCTATCAGGTTCCGGAGTGAATTAGGAGTCACATCAGGTTCCGGAGTGAATCAGGAGTCACTATCAGGTTCAGGAGTGAATTATGAGTGCCTATCAGGTTCCGGAGTGAATTAGGAGTCACTATCAGGTTCCGGAGTGAATTGGGAGTCACTATCAGGTTTCGGAGTGAATTAGGAGTCACTATCAGGTTCCGGAGTGAATTAGGAGTCACTATCAGGTTTCGGAGTGAATTAGGAGTCACTATCAGGTTCCGGAGTGAATTAGGAGTCACTATCAGGTTCCGGAGTGAATTAGGAGTCACTATCAGGTTCCGGAGTGAATTAGGAGTCACTATCAGGTTCCGGAGTGAATCGGGAGGGACTGAAAGAGACAGTTCACAATTAAAAAGGCAGTCTGATTAGACAGCAAAACAGGAAGCAGGCAATCAGCCGCTATTTGGCGAGCACCCAGACGTCCTCCGGGCTACAGCGCTGTCGTGACAATCTCTGCCGTCTCCTCCTCCGGCACCGACTGGTGGAGCGCAGCTGCTGGCACCGGGGAGGGGGAGTTGGAGGCCCGGCAGTGATGTCGGTGGCCGTGCCGATGCCGCTGCTGTTGGGGTCGGGGTGCCGAGGCGGTAACTGTCGCGGCGGGAGAGCCGTTCACCCGTGCGGGCGCGGGAGAGTCGCCGAAGGAGGCGGAAGGTGCGGCGGCCGGCACGTAGGGGAACTCGCAGCAGTCGGAGTCGTCCGTGATGGACGAGCAGGACGAGGACGAGGAGGCCGAAGATGCAACGGAGGCGGTGGCGACCGCCCCGGAGACGCCGTCGACAAATTCGATGCAAGTCGGCAGCGCAAAGTACACGGTGATCTGCGATAAGCAGGGGTAGGCGGGGCTGGTATTAGATGATTAGCACACACTGATTAGATGATTAGCACACACTGATTAGATGATTAGCACACACTGATTATATGATTAGCACACTGATTAGATGATTAGCACACACGGATTAGATGATTAGCACACACGGATTAGATGATTAGCACACACGGATTAGATAATTAGCACACTGATTAGATGATTAGCACACTGATTAGATGATTAGCACACACGGATTAGATGATTAGCACACACGGATTAGATAATTAGCACACTGATTAGATGATTAGCACACTGATTAGATGATTAGCACACTGATTAGATGATTAGCACACACTGATTAGATGATTAGCACACACTGATTAGATGATTAGCACACTGATTAGATGATTAGCACACACTGATTAGATGATTAGCACACTGATTAGATGATTAGCACACACTGATTCGATGGTTAGCACACTGATTTGATGATTAGCAAACTGCTTAGATGATTAGCATACTGATTAGATGATTAGCACACACTGATTAGATGATTAGCACACTGATTAGATGATTAGCACACACTGATTAGATGATTAGCACACTGATTAGATGATTAGCACACTGATTAGATGATTAGCACACACTGATTAGATGATTAGCACACTGATTAGATGATTAGCACACACTGATTAGATGATTAGCACACACTGATTAGATAATTTGAACACACCGATTAGATTATTAGCACACACTGATTAGATGATTAGCACACTGATTAGATGATTAGCACACACTAATTAGATGATTAGCACACACTGATTAGATAATTAAAACACACTGATTAGATAATTTGAACACACTGATTAGATGATTAGCACACACTGATTAGATGATTAGCACACTGATTAGATGATTAGCACACACTGATTAGATAATTAGCACACACTGATTAGATGATTAGCACACACTGATTAGATGATTAGCACACTGATTAGATGATTAGCACACACTGATTGGATGATTAGCACACACTGATTAGATGATTAGCACACTGATTAGATAATTAAAACACACTGATTAGATGATTAGCACATGGATCAGAGATTATGATAGATACATTTAGAATCGATCAGAGAGCTCACAGCGAACCCCTCGGGAAACACCCGGTGCTGAGTGTCCTTGCACGCCCTGTCAAGCTCTCCTTTCGTCAGCGTGACGCACAGGCCGGCCCGGTCCGGACACCTGAGGGCTCCGGGCGTGTCCGGCGGCTGGTTGACAACAAAGAAAGTGTTGAGCCAGCAGTGGAACAGCTTGTCCAGCCTGGCCAGCAGCTTGCCTCGGTTGTAGAATACGAGTTTAAAATCGCCGCAGACTGGGATGGGCGCTGGCGGCCGGATGCAGAACCCCAGGCTGGACTGGGCGCGCCGGGGCTCCCCGCACTCCGCCTCGCCAATTGTGACGTACTTGCTCTTGCCGTCCTGCTCGGGGGGGGGGCTTACTGAGTGAGTTGGCTGGGCTGGAGCAGGTCAGGCTTAAAACGAGTTAGGTGACAAATGCCTTAATAGGTCAGACACAAAGACACTGACGCAGGTCAGACAGACACTGATGCAGGTCAGACAGACACTGATGCAGGTCAGACAGACACTGATGCAGGTCAGACAGACACTGATGCAGGTCAGACACAAAGACACTGATGCAGGTCAGACACAAAGACACTGATGCAGGTCAGACACTGATGCAGGTCAGACAGACACTGATGCAGGTCAGACAGACACTGATGCAGGTCAGACACTGATGCAGGTCAGACAGACACTGATGCAGGTCAGACACTGATGCAGGTCAGACAGACACTGATGCAGGTCAGACAGACACTGATGCAGGTCAGACAGACACTGATGCAGGTCAGACAGACACTGATGCAGGTCAGACAGACACTGATGCAGGTCAGACAGACACTGATGCAGGTCAGACAGACACTGATGCAGGTCAGACAGACACTGATGCAGGTCAGACAGACACTGATGCAGGTCAGACAGACACTGATGCAGGTCAGACAGACACTGATGCAGGTCAGACAGACACTGATAAGCCAAGAACAAATCATTGAACGGGGCAGGAAGCACAGGCAGAGCAGCTCACAGCGCTTACCTGGCAGTTGGCCATCTGCCTGCACTTGAACAGCATGCAGCAGCCCGACTGGATGGCTGGTAAGCCGTTTTCGACCAGAACGGAGGTGAGCAGCAGGCGACACGGCTTCAGGCTCAGCTGCTTGTGCAGCATGTGGGCGTAGTAGAACACGTACCGGCGCTGGGAGGGGATCGTCACACCCTGAGGATGGCATTGGGGGCATGAGTCACACCCTGAGGATGGCATTAGGGGCATGAGTCACACCCTGAGGATGGCATTGGGGGCATGAGTCACACCCTGAGGATGGCATTAGGGGCATGAGTCACACCCTGAGGCTGGCATTGGGGGCATGAGTCACACCCTGAGGATGGCATTGGGGGCATGAGTCACACCCTGAGGATGGCATTGGGGGCATGAGTCACACCCTGAGGATGGCATTGGGGGCATGAGTCACACCCTGAGGATGGCATTGGGGGCATGAGTCACACCTTGAGGATGGCATTGAGGGCATGAGTCACACCTTGAGGATGGCATTGGGGGCATGAGTCACACCCTGAGGATGGCATTGGGGGCATGAGTCACACCCTGAAGATGGCATTAGGGGCATGAGTCACACCCTGAGGATGGCATTAGGGGCATGAGTCACACCCTGAGGATGGCATTAGGGCATGAGTCACACCCTGAAGATGGCATTAGGGCATGAGTCACACCTTGAGGATGGCATTAGGGGCATGAGTCACACCCTGAGGATGGCATTGGGGGCATGAGTCACACCCTGAGGATTGCATTGGGGGCATGAGTCACACCTTGAGGATGGCATTGGGGGCATGAGTCACACCTTGAGGATGGCATTGGGGGCATGAGTCACACCCTGAAGATGGCATTAGGGCATGAGTCACACCTTGAGGATGGCATTGGGGGCATGAGTCACACCTTGAGGATGGCATTGGGGGCATGAGTCACTCTAAGTGTTGCATTGGAGCTATTATCACACTCTGACCCACCTTTTTATCGTGGGTCCGCTTCTCCCCATAGAGCTGCATGACCTCCTCCGCTGTTAAAAACTTCGGTTGCTGGCCGTGCAACCCGTGAAAGCTTTCGAACAGCAGATAGCAGCAGACCATGGCTCCCGTGCGGCCCTGGCGTGCCAATGGTGACAGAAATTATTTATAAACTGGGCAGGTTTGCACCAAAAGTTAAAATGTTGCTACTCTATTCGTATAAAATCTAACACTACTGCTGAATCTCACCCTTGAGTTTCAAATCTCACCATTGAATAACAAATCTCACCATTGAATATCAAGTCTCATCATTTAATATCAAATCTCACCACTAGTATGAAATCTCAGCCTTGAATATCAAATTTGAACTGTATGTATCAAATCTGACTGTTGGACACCAAATCTCACCCTTACGAACCAAATCTCACTCTTAAATATCAAATCTGACTCTTAGATATGAATTTTCACACTTGTGTATCAAGTCTCTACCTGAGGTTTAGCAATTATCTAAGTGCACCCTACCCCAGTCCCATTTCAACTCGAGTCCCAAAGGCTCACTTTTCCCGCCTTGCAATGAATCGCAGCCACATAATCCGTGCCCTTCTTCAGCCAATTGTAAACGGATTCGCAGAAGCTGGGAATGATGTGAATAGGCGGCGGATTGTGATCCCGCATGGGGAACTGCTCCACCCGGCCTTGAAACTTCGCCGAATCGTAAGTTCGCTCCACGCATCTGGAGGGGCGGAAAGTGGCGGCGAATGCCTGTACGAGTACACTACTTTGCTGTCTCAATATGTCTGTCTGTGTCTTTCTGTCTGTCTGTCTGTCTGTCTTGGTTTCTGTCTGTCTGTCTGTCTGTCTGCCTGCCTGCCTGCCTGCCTGTGTCTTTCTGTCTGTCTGTCTGTCTGTCTGTCTGTCTGTCTGTCTGTCTATCTTTGTATCTGTCTGTCTGTCTGTCTGTCTGTCTGTCTGTCTGTCTGTCTGTCTATCTTTGTATCTGTCTGTCTGTCTGTCTGTCTGTCTGTATGTCTGTCTGTCTGTCTATCTGTGTATCTGTCTGTCTGTCTGTCTGTCTGTCTGTCTGTCTGTCTTTATGTCTGTCTGTCTGTCTGTCTGTCTGTTTGTCTGTCTGCTGTCTGTCTGTCTGTCTGTCTGTCTGCCTGCCTGCCTGTCTGTCTTTCTATCTGCCTGTCTGTCTGTCTTATTGTCTGTCTGTCCGTCTGTACAACAGCCCCTAGTTACGGGAGTAACTCACAGATTATATACGCAGTACTTCTTGGCGTGCCTCTCCTCCAGAAGTCTGAAGTGCAGAAACCAGTGCAGATAAATTAAACATTTATACAGGTGGTCTAAATTCAGGGCACTGATTGCACAAGTTTCGAATTGGTAACGGACCTGACAACTTCATCAATATTGTTCCGAAATAGCCGCTCCAGAGTGTCGGCGGGGACGCCCATCGCGATGATTTGCGGAGTGATGTAGGACAGGTCCAAGTTGAAGTCGTCCTCTGTGAACCGCTTCTTTTTCTTAGAAACCATCTGGCGCAGAGCTCTGGCCATGGCGAGCCCTCAGGTTGGAGAACAGTCTGGTTCGCAGCCTTGCTACTGGACTCGCCAATGCAAGGGCTGGCAGGAGTCAAGGTGGGAACGCTGTACATGTACTGTTGCTATGCGAACAGACAAAATTATATACTATTTTATATATTTAGTACAATAAGCAAACAAACTTAATATGCTTATAGTTTCCACCTTGATTGAGTTATAAATATAATTGTGGTTTATTTCTCTCTGAACTATTCAATTGATAATACCAAGTTGTTGCAGTGCTAATAGTTTTTATCTTACTATTAAGCCACCAAAGCTGTAACAAATGTGTTCATTCTGCCTTCTAAAATAATCCTCCAATTATCACCAAGCTAAAATACAAATAGGGTCTCTCTCAATTTATACATTTACTTCTAAAAATAAACTATAAAATGTATCTTAATACATTTCTAGTAGTTCTAATATATTCTAGTATGAGCCATCTTATTAGTACATATACAATTTATAATCTTGCTTGGGCATTATTGAAATTATTATCTCATGGCATTATTCTTAATAATTATATTTCTTTGTATGGACTTTGTATGAACTCTCTCTCTCTTTCTATGTGTGTGTGTAAATCTCTTCAAATTATTCTAGAATTCTCTTACTCAAAATAAACTATACTATAGGCCTAACTATAAATAACTTGTTTCAACCCCAAGGTTAACTAGGCCCTAGGCAAGTTTGCAATTTGAACTAGCAAATGACTGAAGAGTTTAAAACCCAAGGGCCTACTTAAGGTTTTATCAAAGTTAATTTAATTAATCAAAATATGCTCTTGTTTATAGCCATTTCCCTAATTTATTTATAACAAAAAATAATTCATTGATATATTTGGCATATAAAAACAAAAACTATAGTCTAGTGTCTGTCTTGCACAATTTCAAGAATTCAACTTGATTAAAATGAAATACTATAATTGATTACCATTGCATCATAACATTAGGACTTTTATATTCAAACAAAAATAAGTCAATAAATAAAGTGTAAGCCTAAGTTGGCCATACACCAAGATGGCCACAATATTGAATCTCTATTATATCTATTCTCTTTCTACTATTAATTAGCAATATAACAGCTATTGTTATATTAATTAATTGTTTAATCAATCATATTAATAAATACTAATGCAATTTTATTTATTAGAGGCAGGGGGTTGTGTGCACCTTAGTGCACTTTAGGCAACATAGGCACACAACCAGTGAGAGGCATTACTGCCCATTCCACTGACTCCCCTGAGCAGGCATACAAGCGCGCAGATATGTACACAGGCACACACTCAGACAGGAGTGTACAGCGACCCTAACTTTATCAATTGTTAGGCATGTACACTTCACTGTGCCTTGGGGGGGGGGGGGTTGGCTTCCAAGGCCGTTAATTGCACGAGCAGAGCCAAGCCGAGATTCCAATTCAGCCCCAAATTAATGTGACTGCACTTGGAATCGAGCCTGGGTTGCTGGCACACCAGAGCAGCTGTGCTACCGCTGGGCTACGGCCCCCCCCCCTATACTGATGCAATAATTAGAAATTAACTAGCAATCTTTGCCCCCCGTTGGGGGACATCTGGATAGAATCTCTGTTCTCTACAAGTAACAAAAAGACAGCCAAATAAAGCCTTCACAAAGACAACAGAAGAACTGCTCAAATAAAGTGTAATGCAAAAAGAAATCATCCCCCAGATAGCAAGTATCCCCCAGATAGAAAGCATCCCCCAGATAGCAAGCATCCCCCAAAAAGCAAGCATCCCCCAGATAGCAAGCATCCCCCAAATAGTAAGCATCCACCAGACAATAAGTAGCTAGTGCAACAATTTCCTAAGCTCTATAGTGGCTCCTTTAAAATTGGCATGACGCTTACTTTTATGTTTGAAATTGTGTATCTTTTATGTTTGACATGGCGGCTCTTTAATGTTTGACATGGTGGCTCTTTAATGTTCGACATGGTGGCTCCTTTATGTTTGACATGGTGGCTCTTTAATGTTCAACATGGTGGTTCTTTTACGTTTGACATGGTGGCTCTTTAATGTTCGACATGGTGGCTCTTTAATGTTTGACATGGTGGCTCTTTAATGTTCGATGTGGTGGCTCCTTTATGTTTGACAAGGTGGCTCTTTAATGTTCGACATGGTGGCTCCTTTATTTTTGACATGGTGGCTCTTTATTGTTTGACATGGTGGCTCTTTAGTGTTCGACATGGTGGCTCTTTAATGTTCGACATGGTGGCTCTTTATTGTTCGAAATTGTGGCTCTTTAATGTTCTACATGGTGGCTCTTTAATGCTCTACATTGTGGCTCTTTAATGTTCTACATTGTGGCTCTTTAATGTTCTACATTGTGGCTCTTTAATGTTCTACATTGTGGCTCTTTAACGTTCGACAGGGTGGCTCTTAATGTTTGACATGGAGTCACATATGTGTTAGACATGGGGTCATGTATATATTTGGCATGGAGTCACATATATGCTTTACATGGTCTATATGCTTTACTCTTTAATGTTTGACATGTTGGCTCTTTAATGTGTGACATAGTGGCTCTTTAATGTTTGACATGGAGTCATGTATATATTTGGCATGGAGTCACGTATATGTTTGACATGGTGGCTCTTTAATGTTTGACATAGTGGCTCTTTAATGTTTGACATAATGGCTCTGGTGGCTCTTTTATGTTTGACATGATGGCTCTTTAATGTTCGACATGGTGGCTGTTTAATGTTTGTTATGGAGTCATATGTATATGTTTTACATGTTGGCTCTTTAATGTGTGACATAGTGGCTCTTTTATGTGTGACATGGAGTCACGTATATATTTGACATAGAGTCACATATATGTTTGACATGTTGGCTCTTTAATGTGTGACATAGTGGCTCTTTAATGTTTGACATGGAGTCATGTATATATTTGGCATGGAGTCACATATATGTTTGACATGTTGGCTCTTTAATGTGTGACATAGTGGCTCTTTTATGTGTGACATGGAGTCACGTATATATTTGACATGGAGTCACATATGTTTGACATGTTGGCTCTTTAATGTGTGACATAGTGGCTCTTTAATGTTTGACATGGAGTCATGTATATATTTGGCATGGAGTCACATATATGTTTGACATGGTGGCTCTTTAATGTTTGACATAGTGGCTCTTTAATGTTTGACATAGTGGCTCTTTAAGGTTTGACATAATGGCTCTTTAATGTTTGACATGATGGCTCTTTAATGTTCGACATGGTGGCTGTTTAATGTTTGTTATGGAGTCATATGTATATGTTTTACATGGTAGCTCTTTTATGTGTGACATGGAGTCACGTATATATTTGACATGGAGTCACATATATATTTGACATGGTGGCTCTTTAGTGTTTGATATGGTGGCTCTTTAATGTTTGACATGGTGGCTCTTTAATGTTTGACATAGTGGCTCTTAATTTTTTACTTGGTGGCTCTTTAATGTTTGACATGGAGTCACGTATGTGTTTGACATGGAGTCACGTATATGTTTGACATGGAGTCACATATATGTTTGACATGGTGGCTTTTTAATGTTTGACATGGTGGCTCTTTAATGTTTGACATGGTGGCTCTTTTATGCTTGACATGGTGGCTCTTTTATGTTCGACATGGTGGCTCTTTAATGTTCAACATGGTGGCTCTTCTATGTTTGACATTGTGCTTCTTTTATGTGTAGCAGTTTTGTGTTTTTAATGTGTTTTAATAAAAAAATCTTTTGCACTACTAAGATTCGAACCCAGGTCACTACATTAGCATCCCAGTCTGTTTGCATCTGGGCTATCTCTTTTCATTTGGAGAACATGAATTGTGGCCCTTATAATTCAATTCTTACAGCAAGTCAATTGGAGTAGAAAGTTATGACATAAGAAATTTCTTAGTCAGCCAGTATCAGTCTCAATTCAAGTTAGCAATATGGTTACGCAATTTCAATCAAGTCTTGTGTGCGTTTCTGTGGCACTGTTTTCAACTTGTTGTGATGCAATCTTTATCACAATCGTAATTCAGCCAGTCAGTTTTTTCTCTAGCATTCTTACAATGCATTTTAAGTCAAAAATTTGGCTTGACCTTTGCAAAAAAGCATGTTTTTCGAATATTTAATCCCTTTAACATTGAGCAATTTCTTAGCCAAGATGCATGTACCGTCCCAGGAAAATTTCTGATCGAATGGTGCAAGTTTGAAGAAAATCAGTTGAGCCATTTTTTCTGAAATCTATCGCATAGCTAGTTAGTTACAGACATTTCATTTTTAGTATATAGGATTTGAAACAATATTTGAAACTAATTACCTATAATATAAAAACTGTATTTTTTTCTGTTTTTGCTATTGCTAATGTAGCAATAATGCTAGCAGTTTCAACCCATTTCAGCAAAATAATCAATAGTCAATAGTCAATAGTCAATAGTCAATAGGCAATAGTCAATAATGACAAAATATACTTTCACAATTTTGTCTAAAGCTGACTATTTGGCAAAAGATTTGTTCTAAGCTTTAGTGAAGGGTTTTGTTGTTTTAAAAGAAAGTTAAAAAGAAAAATGACAAACTTTATAAAGACAATTTTTATTGTGATATGTTTTTGTTCTGTTGCAGTTTATTTCAATTGTTTTATTAGTAGGTGCCTAGCGCCATTCTATTACAGCAGGATTTCAAAGCACAATTTTAGGAACTAGAAGTCTAGAACTAAAAAAACACATTGTCATCATCAGTCATCACTAATCTATCAATTGCATATTGATAGATTGCATATACATAACATAGCTACTAGCAAAGTTCATGAGTTATTTAATTTTCTAATTGCAAATAATTTGAAAAACAATTTGCAAAAATGAATAATTTATTAAAAGCTTCAATCACCAAAGTGATAAGCCTATATTTGCAATTATATACATAGCTGATCTTTTTACCAAACTGGTCACTTTCTTTTACCGAAATATAGGCCTATATCTATTTAAACTAAAAATTCACTTTTGCCAAAGTATCTTTCACCAAAATTTCTTTCATTGAAATGGGCTGCACCTATGCTAGCTATACAAAAAATGTGATAAATATACAACAAAATATTTATTTTGTACTAGGTTACTTGCTTTATATAGGCCTATTTATCCAATAGGCCTATCTATAAGCCCCTAGGTCAGGCAGGCTAGGCCTACAATCAGTGGTGTGATTGGCAAAAGGCCATTTTTTTCGCGCCTCACAAAAAAATTCGCGCCATTGTTTACTAGTTTAAATAACATGCTAACTACATAAATGTACATGTAGAAAAACCCATATTTTTATGGTTTTTGCTTCTTTTTTCCAGCACTAAGGATCAATCCTTGCTGTGGCAGTACTTTACCACTTATAAAAGTTTGGCCTGCACAACTAAAAAGCGAGCAGCAAATGTCCTTGCACAAAAATGGGTGTCAAAACTTCATAGTATTTGATTTCTAAACTTTTTTGAAGGACACTCTGGGGTAGGCAATGGCTATTCCTAACTTCCTGCTCAACAGCCTTCCATTTCAGCACTTGCTTAGCAATTCTTTCAGCTTCCTTCAATTTCTTCTGCTGGAGCTTGCATTTCTCCTGTCAAAGCTGTTTCAACTCTTGATCCTTCTCCTTGTTACGAGTCAGCTCCAGCAGCAGTCGTTGGAGCTCTCTTCAGTCTGCTTCCATTTTGACTGGATCTCATCTTCTTTCATTTTAATCTGCTGCTCTAGTCTAGATTAAAAATCTGTTCATTAGAGTCTAGATCCAATTTGCATGTATTGTACACCATAACATAAAGTATAAATTTGAATAAGCCTAAAGCGTGCGTGAATAGACTAAACGTGATCAGTTCATCAGTAAAAAATGAAAATTCAAAAATTGAAAAACTGCGCCTCTGCTTGACGAAAATCTGCGCCTGCCCTCAGAAATCGCGTATTCGCGCCTTTTTTGCACCTGGCGCGAATTCGCACCTCAATCACACCACTGCCTACAATAAAAGCTACAGCCAAAGCCAAAGGGAATGATTATAATGTAATACAATTTATTTATTTATAGCATCTATCTCACTAATTACTACCAATAGGAAATGAATGAAATATATAGACCTGGGCTTATTATTTTCTATTTAGACATTTAGAGCTGTGGCTAGGCCTATCTAGGTATGTGGCTATCTTGGTCATGCACCATAAATAATTGTGTCAATCACTTCCCATGAAAATGGGAATTTGGTTTCATGATGAAATAAACTTATAATGACCAAATCTTAGGCCTAATCATTTAAAACCCATTTATACCCTCTCCCTCTGGCCTGCCTACATCAAAAAGGAAAGAAAAGTAGGCAGGCAGGCAAAGGATAACGATCCTTGTCTCTTTGAAAAATAGACTAGAAAAGACGACTAGGAAAAATAGACTAGAAATTGAATGATTAATTTTAGGCCTACTTGCATACTTGGTAGGCCTATACTGCGGCTATAGCAAAAATTCAAAGTCAAGTTTTATGACATCTTAACTATTTTTATCATTGACTTCAACTTGTTGATGAAGTTTATTTATGCAGTTTTTAGAATTTTAATATCACTTAAAAAACCCATAGTTGGTCATTCTTTGTTTCTATTTTAAGGTGTATCTGTAATTTTAATCAGTTCTATTTAAACTGTCGATTACCAAAACAGCAAAATAAACTGATATTCTTTAACGCTCGGCTCATGTGCCATAGCATTGCGCATTTGCGCACATTGCATTAAGGCCAAACTAGCTGGCTAAGAAATAAATATTAAATAGGTCCGTGATAGCATAGTCGTCGATTGTTCATTATCAATGTGGTCGTGGAACTCACGAGCACGGTCGATCGTAATTTCCAGGAGAGTGGATGGTTTTTAAATCTGATCACTGAGTCATAAAGTTGGTCTATTAAAGAAGTAACTATTAAATTAGGTGAGCTCTGAATCAGCCTTAATTTAATTTACTACCTATAGCTTCTGTCGACAGAAAACTCAGTGGCTTTTTTAAATAAGAATCTACGTTGTACTTGTTTTAATCTACAGATTCACAAAGACCTTGAGACTTTTCATATTACCAATTCCAGAATCAGAGAATAGGTTCGGATCTTCCAAGAAAAACAGCAGCATAACTATTTAATTCTGTTGAATGTTTGACATGCCTTAACAACCTCACTTAGCACAATTTTTCACAATTTCTTCTTGGCGATTGTCATTCAATAATAAAAACATTATAGCATGTATCTCCCTCTAGTTATGGAGACAAAAAGTTTTGTTACTTCACAAATTGGTTCTGTTTCTGGAACCAGAACAAGCAATATGAAAAGGCCCCTTGACTAACTATGAATCGTGATGTGTTGATTTTTTGCGCTAAAGAATTGCCTATGGCAATGTTTGAGTTCATATTTTTATAGTGTAAGTGCTGCGTCTCATTTTAAGTTTCACAAAATATACAAGTCTGAGGTGCGATTCATCTGTTATTCAATTGCGAACCTCCGCAATGCAACTCGCGGAGACAATCAACTCTTCTGACTGTTCGTCCACTACATGTACTCGTATGGTATACCAGTCGTTTCGGTGACAAGTCGTTTCGGTGACAGACGTTTCGGTGACAAATAGTCGTTTCGGTGACAAGTTGCTTTTGTGATGGTCACACATCATTTTTATGAAAAATTAAAGATTTCATGAGTATTGACATTTTAGTGATAAGAGGCACTTCAGTATTAGCTTGTAGTTATTTATTTCCTCAGTGCCACCACGCGGCCCCGCGACTAGCTGGCACCCCCAACATCGTGATTTTTCTATCAAGGCACCAAACCAGGCATGTCTACATATTATACAATGCTTTTGCACCGTGTTAAATTGGAGAGTTACAGATTTAACTCGCGACTGAATAATATAAAATATATTTAATTTGTCAAAAATGATATTACAGCAAATTCAAAGCAGAAGGATCTGAACACTGACACATACACAATTAGGCTGAGTCAATTGTCACTATTTAATTTGGTGCACAACGTAGGCAGTAATGGTGACTCACTGTCTTTTCCATTGCAGTGTGTCTTCGGCAAATTCCTTCGTCACACATGCAACACTTCCTTGTTGTTGCACTCAAAGCTTCTCGTCCTTTGACTTTTGTCTCGCGCATGTTGCACAGCGCTTTCTGCCACCAACTGACACCACAGCCGCCGCTTTGCGTGCCTGTTCCTTCAGTTGCTCGCCGTTGATTCGACAACCTGCGAGCTGGAACATCAGCCTGTGATGATTGGACAGATTCTGAAGAAGAGCGGCCGATTGCGAGCGCTCCTCGATCAGAGGTTGCAGAAGTTGCGCAGCTGCCTTGGGCTGGAACTCGTTGCAATAGTTCGGCGAGGCGCAGAGCTCCGGGTGCGCCAGTCTCCAGATAGCAGCGGCATTCACAGCTGCTATGTTGAGTATGCCGCCGGAGAAGATTGCCTTCTCACATGAGTCGGACTTTCGCTTGCAGTCGGATGTGCAGAACATCCTGTTGCAGGTGTCCGTGCCACTCCTGGTAGAATTGTAAATACGCCAAGCAGCGTACGCCAACTCGCTAAAGTTAATATTAACAATTGTTGGCATAACGCCGTAACCTCAGACTCTTATTATAAAATCATAAAAACCGTAAAACTCGATTCGTAAGATGAAAGTTCATAACTATGATCGTGATTTATAAAAATTTAAAATTTCACGCAAACTAATCGTGTAATTTTCTAAAAAAAACTTAAACAAAAAATTGATTTTTGTTGGCATTATCTGTAAGCCAATTTACTTTAAATGAAAACCACACATTTGATAAATAATTTATAAAAAAAATTTGTCGCAAAGCCTAGAAAACCTGGCGTAAGTTCCTAGGACCTTGGCGCACGTTTCAGTATGAAGTGGCGTAGATTTTTTAGGGGACTTTTTATTCCGGCGTATACCATGACATGATCCTGACTATGCGGTCATATTGGCTCGTAGATGAAGCAAGCGATCGTGACAACATACTGGTATATATTGACGTCAGCCAGTTCCAGCACCAGCGTAAGCGGATATGGAAATTGTATTATATTGCGAGTTGGAGGGGGCCGATCGACCTGATGAGGCAGGACTCTCATATCGGAACAACTGAATCGTACCTGCAACTGATTGCAGGTATACATGTAAATATACATGTAAATGCGAATTACTCGTAATTCTGCACGATTCCGATTTTAAACTGGAGACCTGCAACTGCAGCCCAACATATCCATTTCTATCACTTTTGTTCACCTTCTTAACTCCGGCGGCAATCAATATACGAGCAAGATTAAATGGAACAAAATTTTACCAGGATAGATGGACTGCGGATTGTTTGAATCAAAAAGGAACAATCCATCACAGTAATGAGGCCCAGTAATAATGAATAAACAAGTGGCCAAATTTTATGTATATTTTAGAGAATTTTTACTAAATTTTCGTTCTCGGGGAAACTTGAGCCTCAAAAGTTTCTTAGAAATGAAGAATCGCCATCCTGTGGTCCAAGTGGTCGAAGCAAAATAGAGTAGCTAATTTTTCAACAATATAAATGCTCAAATGAAAGTACAGTAAGAACAACTAATCCAAAGTGATACAAAGCTACTCATTTTTCTCTGCTTTCACTCGCAGTTACCACGGATTTCAAGCTCGTCAAACGGCGTTGTCGGTTCGCAATCCGAGTTGCCAAGAGTCCAGCGGAATGCCGTACTTTGAGCACAGATGCTGGAAGCACTTCTCGTAGCGCTGGTTCAGGCGAACGGCCTGGTCTAGGGCGAACTTGATGTCCTCGATTTCGTTGAAGAAGTCCTGCGGAACGCGGCAGAGTGGAGTTTTGAACTCGCCATGACCTTTCATTTGGCCAAGCTTTCCCTCTATGACCTTTCATTTGGCCAAGCTTTCCCTCCATGACCTTTCATTTGGCCAAGCTTTCCCTCCATGACCTTTCATTTGGCCAAGCTTTCCCTCCATGACCTTTCATTTGGCCAAGCTTTCCCTCCATGACCTTTCATTTGGCCAAGCTTTCCCTCCATGACCTTTCATTTGGCCAAGCTTTGCCCTCCATGACCCTTCATTTGGCCAAGCTCTGCCCTCCATGACCCTTCATTTGGCCAAGCATTAATTGCTCTCCATGACCCTTTATTTGGCCAAGCATTGCCCTCCATGACCCTTCATTTGGCCCTCCATGACCCTTCATTTGGGCAAGAATTAATAAGTCTGTCTAAACTGACAAAACATTTTGTTTAACTTCTATTTGAAACAATACACGGCGGCAATTCAAACAGAGCTCGTGCTCACGCTGTCCAGACCGCGCAGCTCAGACCGGAGGTTTGCATTCTCTTCTTTCAGCGCGTCGATCTTTCGTTGCAAGCTTTGAACTCGGTAGTCTGAAATGAGAAGCAAATAGCGGCTATCCGAATTTGGAAATTGCATAACACAGACTACAGGCCTACGGTATAGTGCTCTTCTGCAGATTGCAAGCATCTCGGTTTATTCGCCTCTGGAAGCCTATGGGGCGCTCGTGGGGACATGCGGCCACACTACTCTGCTATATTTTATATAGGGTCTACGAGAATTTCCCGCAGGAGATTTTCCCGCCGAGATTTCCCCGCAGGGTTATTCCTGCCGGAATTTCAAGTCAAATCCAATCGGATTTCAAATCTATTCTAGTCTAGTTCTAATCTAGTCTAGTTCTAATCTAGTCTAGTTTTTAATCTAGTCTAGTTCTAATCTAGTCTAGTTCTAATCTAGTCTAGTTCTAATCTAGTCTAGTTCTAATCTAGTCTAGTTCTAATCTAGTCTAGTTGTTAATCTAGTCTAGTTGTTAATCTAGTCTAGTTGTTAATCTAGTCTAGTTCGAATCTAGTCTAGTTTTTTATCTAGTCTAGTTTTTAATCTAGTCTAGTTGTTAATCTACTCTAGTTTTTTATCTAGTCTAGTTCTAATCTAGTCTAGTTCTAATCTAGTCTAGTTCTAATCTAGTCTAGTTCTAATCTGCTCTAGTTTTTTTATCTAGTCTAGTTCTAATCTAGTCTAGTTCTAATCTAGTCTAGTTCTAATCTAGTCTAGTTCTAATCTAGTCTAGTTCGAATCTAGTCTAGTTGTTAATCTAGTCTAGTTCTAATCTAGCCTAGTTCTAATCTAGTCTAGTTCGAATCTAGTCTAGTTCTAATCTAGTCTAGTTCTAATCTAGTCTAGTTCTAATCTAGTCTAGTTCTAATCTAGTCTAGTTCTAATCTAGTCTAGTTCTAATCTAGTCTAGTTGTTAATCTAGTCTAGTTGTTAATATAGTCTAGTTCTAATCTAGTCTAGTTTTTAATCTAGTCTAGTTCTAATCTAGTCTAGTTCTAATCTAGTCTAGTTCTAATCTAGTCTAGTTCGAATCTAGTCTAGTTGTTAATCTAGTCTAGTTCTAATCTAGTCTAGTTCTAATCTAGTCTAGTTCGAATCTAGTCTAGTTGTTAATCTAGTCTAGTTCTAATCTAGTCTAGTTCTAATCTAGTCTAGTTCTAATCTAGTCTAGTTCTAATCTAGTCTAGTTCTAATCTAGTCTAGTTCTAATCTAGTCTAGTTCTAATCTAGTCTAGTTCTAATCTAGTCTAGTTCTAATCTAGTCTAGTTCTAATCTAGTCTAGTTCTAATCTAGTCTAGTTCGAATCTAGTCTAGTTCTAATCTAGTCTAGTTTTTTTATCTAGTCTAGTTCTAATCTAGTCTAGTTCTAATCTACTCTAGTTTTTAATCTAGTCTAGTTCTAATCTAGTCTAGTTCTAATCTAGTCTAGTTCTAATCTAGTCTAGTTCGAATCTAGTCTAGTTGTTAATCTAGTCTAGTTCTAATCTAGTCTAGTTCTAATCTAGTCTAGTTCGAATCTAGTCTAGTTGTTAATCTAGTCTAGTTCTAATCTAGTCTAGTTCTAATCTAGTCTAGTTCTAATCTAGTCTAGTTCTAATCTAGTCTAGTTCTAATCTAGTCTAGTTCTAATCTAGTCTAGTTCTAATCTAGTCTAGTTCGAATCTAGTCTAGTTCTAATCTAGTCTAGTTTTTTTATCTAGTCTAGTTCTAATCTAGTCTAGTTCTAATCTACTCTAGTTTTTAATCTAGTCTAGTTTTTAATCTACTCTAGTTTTTAATCTAGTCTAGTTTTTAATCTACTCTAGTTTTTAATCTAGTCTAGTTTTTAATCTAGTCTAGTTCGAATCTAGTCTACTCGTAGTTGTTAATCTAGTCTAGTTGTTACTCTAGTCTAGTTTTTAATCTAGTCTAGTTTTTAATCTAGTCTAGTTTACGTCGTCTAGTCTAGCCTAGCCTAGTTCTAATCTAGTCCAGCATTGTCTATAGACTGGAGTTGACTTAGAATTCCGACAGGAAAAACCCTGTGAGAAAAACCTCGGCGGGAAACCTCGCTGTGGGAAATCTCGGCGGGAAACCTCGCTGTGGGAAAAGCTCGCGCGGGCAAATCTCGGCGGGAAACCTCGCTGTGGGAAAATCTCCTGTGGGAAAACCTCGCCGCGGGAAAAGCTCGCGCGGGCAAACCTCGACGGGAAAACTTGCGGTGGGAAAATCTCGTGCTCCCTTTATATTTCAGTAGCTGCAATGTAGTGCAAGTTTCATTTTCATATTGTTTTTTTCCCATCTCCGCAGTGTATTTTTTCAGGAAATAGGCCTTAAAATTTGCACGACCTGTTATGCTACAGAGGTCCTTGGCCTGACGATGAGCAATCCAGAGCAGCTAGTACTATTGCGGAATACGTCGCTCAAAATGTCACAATTTCGAACATCTAAAAGTTTATGCTTGTAAAGTTTTGCTGCAGCGCAAATTTGACAACACAAACTGTCAGCTGACCTGAAACTGCGGACAGCTGCTTCTTCAGCTTCAGCTTGTCATTCTCCAGCTGCTTAACCTGTCGCTCAGCTTTTGTGAGCTCCTTTTGTAGTTCGAGAATTTTGCCCTGGAAAAAGATTTAAGATTTCATTTTTGTTACTTTTTGACATTCAGGCACTGTTAAAAATGGTACATAACTGGAGGTTCCCAAAATGTGAGAGAAGCGTGCTTTTACCACTAACTTACTGGTATGCACGAATAAGAAAAGAACTGATCAGTTGCGGCATCAAAGCCTCTAGCAGCTCACATTCTGAGCAGTGATCATCTGCACATGATCTGCTCCTTTTTTCAACTCCTTCTCGTACAGAATCCTGGCCTGCTGCTGCATCGTCAGCAGCTTCTCGACCACCTCGCTCTCGGAGGCTCGCTTGCCGCGCCGACCTCCGCCGAGGTGCCCACCGTCCAGATCGCAAGGCTCAGTCTGAGTCATTGAGCTGTAGAAGGCCGTGCAAAAGGCGATACATGTAGTTTTGCTTTTTCTCAGGAGTTGAATTAAGACTTTGCACTAAATTATTGGCCGCAATACCAGCGAAACTATCTCTTACGTTCTTTTCCGCACATGCCCTTCGAGAATGTCTTCAATGCGCTGTCGCTCTCGAAACCCGGCCAACTCGCGCTCAAGCTCAGTCCGCTCCACCCTGAGTTGTTGAATGCGCTTTTTTAGTCGCTCATTCTCCTCGTGGAGCTGAAGTAAATATTATTCTTGTTCTATTAAACTTCATGAAGGTAAAAAATTAAAAGAAAGACTACGATATTTTCGTTCAAGGGTTTTTTACTTTTGAAAAAATACACTATTGCTGAATGAGTTTACGGTTTAGTTGACTAAATCTTCTAATGGCACGGCAGGTTGCAAAAACTGTTCAATCCAAAAAGACACAATAGCACATTAGCAATAAGGTAAGCAGGCTGCATAAGTTGTGAAAAGTATAAGGGTAGCATACCCGAGTACAGTCATGAATTCCAACCAAAGCCATGACTTCCAATTTTCAGAAAGAATGGAGCTTTCGTTATGGATGGAAACTTCAGCGATAGTTTACTTGCTTTAAAGTTATTATAAAGAAGCAAAATATAGTCAAGTCAAATTCAAATAATTTAATGTGGAGCTCAACTCAAGATTCGGATGACAAAAATCTTGTGAAAAAATGACATTAAAATATGCGCAAAGTTTATAACAGACATACAAGAACCACGACAAAAATAACTCTACGACCTGCTTTTAAACCTACACTTTATAATAAATAAATGCACCAAAAAAAGCGTGTTTCCAGCAAAGTCCTATTATAATTTGTTTATAATTAATACAGTTCTAAGAAAAAGTTGGCCCTTTAGTTCTAAATCCATTTATGGAAACCCGTGAATTAAACCGTAGGACTGGCCACTATCGATGGTATTAGTCATTAATAAAACCTAAAGGATTTAATTATATCAGAAGATATGCCCAAAAGAGGTTGGTAGCATGTATGAAATTATTCAACCGCTAGATAATTAAACCAATAAAATTGCAGTTGTTCGTATTGTATTGTTATTGTATATGTTAATGTCATTGTTATTTAGTAATATAATATGACAAATAAATTTAGTTAGGCCCCTACTAGGCCTAGAACTGCTGTAGAACTCAAATCCCAATGAAAAAAATAGGTCTGTTACTGTTAGTAATAGGCCTACAAAGCCAACCTAAATTTTTACTAAGCCAACAGTCAATGTCAAGCAATACTTAGCCTAACCCTAATGTTCCATTTATGATTGGGCCTAGCCTCACATGTCGATGTCTGATGTCAATTCAATAGCAATTACATCAATAGGCCCTATTTATTGCTTTTTGACACATTTCAACTAAATTTAGTCATCATTGTGGCAAACTACTTATTTGCATATAATTTGCAATTGATTAGGCCTATGCCTATTGAGATTTGAGATTAGGCCTAGGTTTGTGTTTTTATGTATAGGCCTATCTATTCTAGTATTCTTAATCTAATTCTAAAGTAGCCTAAGAAAGACTAGCAGTGATAAAAAATCTTATAGTCTATTTGTTTACTGTCACAACACTTTGTCTTTGCAAACTAACAAATGGTCTTAAATAGCAGATCATTTTATGCCTAATCAATGCTCGTTTATCCTAGACAGACCTAGTATGTAGGTATCTCTGTTTTTTTCAATGTAAGTAATGTTCTGTTCAATGCAACAATGTAAATTTATAAATATAAATAAGACCTATAGATAAGGTATGTTAGATATTTGATTTAAATCTATTAATGTATTGGCCAATTTAATAGAACAAAATGAAAACTTTAGTCCTAATGTTATACCATTTATAAAAGGTTTTTAAGACATTAAAAGAATTACTATAAAATAGGACCTAGCAAAACCATAATTAGATGATTAAGATTATATTGATTTTGTTAACAACTTTGTTAGTGACAAAACTATTCATTTTTTGCTAATACTTTTGGACTTGGGATATTCATTTGTATTGATTTTTATGGTCTTAACCTTCTTATTGAATATAGTAAGGTAGGGGCAAAGAAGAAATTTAGAGGTGGTCAGTTTTGCTAACACTAATGATGGCTTTAAACTTTGAATTCGCGCTAGAATTGCATTTGCATAAAAAAATCTAGAAAATTGCGCAGTTGAATCACAACAAAATTTTCTCCTCTTTTACTCCAGCTGCTGGGGTCCTAAAATTCCTGGGGGAGGATAGTTGCAGTTATAGGCAAGCAGTCATTTAGTAGCATGGTTGTTCGATTAATAGAAACATGACACCAAAGAATTGACACCATAGTTAATGTATGTCAATTTGTTAAGCTGATTACTATCAGTAGAGTAGAGTTGCCACCACCATAATTTTTGTATTATGGAACAAATGAGTCCCAAAGCTTTTTTGAGATAAGAACTGTTTGGTTGTTTTATGCCCCATAGGCAAATAATTCAAGATAGGGTATGGCTTGTTGGTCAACAAATAAATGCTTGGTATATCTTATTATTATTAAAATTATTACTGAGCAATCAAAGATAATGGGATAAATATTAGCAGGTTAGTTTAATTGATTTTACCCAACTTTTGACACTAATTTATTAAGTTTAGCTTGTAGCCAATTTTGTTTGATAAGCAACAGTTAGCCTTTGTGTCTTGGCACCTGTGAATTAATATCTTTTGTATAATTTTAGCAGTTAGCAAGTACTAAAGCACGAGAGAAAGAGAGAGAAAGAGAGAGAGAGAGAGAGAGAGAGAGAGAGAGAGAGAGAGAGAGAGAGAGAGAGAGAGAGAGAGATAGAGCAGGAAAAGAAAAAGAGAGAGAGGAGAAAGAGAGCCAAAAATAGTAGATTAAATAGCATGAACCCAGTGGGGATTTTCTGTGCGCCCCAATGTTCGCCAGATCCTACGCCCAGCAGTTGGGCACCTTGCGCCTGGGCGCATTCTGTGTCCAACCGCCACGATGGCGCCCCGGATAGCGCCAGGCGCTTTCTAGAAAAAAAATGAAGATAAATTCCCTTTACTCTACTATAAGTAGGGTGTGCCGTATGTTGTTCGTCATTCGCGTTTAAATATTTTATGCTGTAGAAATTCCCACCAGCAGCTCGCCATCCTGCTCCATTCCCCACCCATGCACTTCAAGTTAGTATATACTCGTACAAATTAAGCGTCCATCCTTTCAATATATGAATTTCATATCAAAGATAGACAAAAATATAAACTATTTCTTAGCTTCCAATCTCTGTGTAGATATAAATTTAGCTTCATATTTATTGGTCTGAATTAGTTTGCTGATGAATTCATGTAAATTATCATTAAAAACATTATCGTATAACATACATAGTATGCACTGCAATGCAAATGCAAGATAGCAACCGAAATGATTTGATAAATAGTATAATGTTGTTGCTGTACAAATTTCAAAATTTCAATGGAAATAAAAATAAGCAAAAAAATAGTCGAACAAATATAGAGATATTTACATAAAGGAAGAGAATGCTGGCTTTTAAAGACCACTAAATTCGTTCATAATGTCCAAAGCCTTGTCATCCGACAACTCCATCAGTTCATATTCACTTCGGTGAGGTCGGTGCAAAGAAAGTCTTTTTTGCGGCGGACAACTGGCGAGCTGTGAGCCAGGTCTCTTCGGCTGTGTGTGTGAAGCGGAGCCAACTGGCGAACTTGTGTTGGCTAGCATCACTGAAGCCGTCGGAGAGGCAGACGCCGCGACAGCCATCAAGCAATTAGCAGCCGGCGAATTCGTCTTGCTTAGCAGACGCAGGCGGCTGATGGATGAACTTCCGACATTTGAACTGGAAGCAGTCGCAGATGCAGAGGGACCGTCAGTTGGATTGTCGGACTGCCGTCAATGGGACTTCTTTGACAATCAGTCAACGCCTCGATGCAGAATCTTGCGGCAGGCATTGCTCACGAAAAGCAGTGTCAAAGTGCCTGCCTCCATCGAGACGCCGTAAATGCTCGTGGCAACATCTGAGTGATTTTTATGTGAAAGAATAACTTGAACAAGTTGTTGCTACTGCTAATAGTAGACTATTTCGGTTAGGATTTCCTACACGTCAAACTTTGGCGAAATTCAGTATTTTTTAATATTGTTCATTCAATAAATCCTAGCTGAGTACCTGATTTAATTACACTAAATAAAACTATTTTGAAGAAATTCAATAACAAAAGTAACAGAATTCGGGCCGCTTCTTACCTTGAACATGTTGCAGCATAACGAACTTGAACCCAAGGGCTGAGTCGGACAGCTCAGTCAGCACGCCAGCCTCCCTGCACTTAGCCCGCAGGCCTTGTCCGCTGAAATTGACTGCAGCCTGCATCTCCGCAGTCGCATCGTATCGTATCGTATCTGCGGCAGTCCTCATTTTTCGGCTCGGCAGCACTTTTTTCTGTTGGTTTTGAGTGGTTGATTTCTGATGAAGTACGAAACGGAATTAAAATTTATTACTTTATAAGTAATGTACTCACCAACTCTAACGTCCACTCTGCAGGCGCATTCTGAGCGTACTGAACATATGCTTCCCATGAAGCGATGGGCCAGAACTTTATTTCCTCTTCTGTTGGCTGCTGGCCCCGGGTTATAGTCAGCCGCAGCAGCTGCAGCTCTTCTTTGACAGTGGACAGCTCGGCTAAACATCGGTTCTGCCGGGCTTCCATCTGTTGGAACTTCAGGGCAGTCTCGCGAAGGACTGACAGAGCAACAAACAAGATGCCGCGATTGCTTTCCAGTGGAAAATCTAGTAGGGACTGAATTTGCTGTTCAAGGCCTTTGACGGCCTTACCAGAGAAGCGCCCAAAGTTCACTGGCGCCGCCGCAGCCGTGCCATCTTGAGCTGCCGCTGCTGCTTCCGCTTCCGCTGCCATTTCCGCTTCCACTTCTGCTGCTGCTTTCGCTACTGCTGCTTCTTCTTCTTCTTCTTCAGGGCTCGTCTGGGTCGGGGTTAGCCGAAATGGACGGGGGCATGCGCCCCATGCTACGCAGGAGGCCGAAAAGGGCGGTTGGGGACTCCAACAAGTCCTCGGCCGCGCGGATGCCGTGCAGGGCGCGGTAGCGGTCCCCGCGAGGGCAGGCGAGCAGGATGTGCCTGACTGTGTCGAGTTCGCCGCAGTCAGGGCAGTTGGCTGTCTCGGTGAGGCCCATCTGATGGAGTGAGCTGTTGTTGATGGTGCTGGCTCCGGCTTGCAGCTGATTGAGGAGGACTTGGCGCTGCCGGGTCATGGTGGCGGGTGGCTGCTTAAAGGCGCCCACGACCGCAAGATCGAGGGACCTGCGGCTGCGCCGGGCGGCGGCTTTGGCGGTGCTGAGTGGAAGCTCGACGTGGCGTTGGTCTAGTTGGGCGGCACGGGAAGCCGCCTGATCCGCCGCCTCGTTGCCGGCGATTCCGCAATGTGCGGGGACCCAGGCGAAGGAGGGGGGGCGACCGTCGGCCTTCAGGCTCATGATCGAGTCCCAGCAAGCTGCTGCAGTCGGATCGGTCTGGTCGATGGGACCGGCGAGCAGGGCGGTGAGGGTGCTGAGGCTGTCGGTGGCAATCCAGTGCGGCTCGGCAGCGCGGTCAGCTTGCAGGTATTTGAGCGCCTCGTGGATGGCAACGAGTTCGGCGGTGTAACTGCTGCAGAGGGCGCCTGCGGCGGCCGGAAGTTCGACGTTGTTGTTCTCGTTGCGCACAATGATAGCGGCCCCGCCACCATTCTTTTAGCCTTCCGTTACGGAACCGTCGGTCCAGATCGTGTTGGACTCGCAGAGAGTCGCGATGATGTCAGTCGCGTGGTGGGCTCTGATGTCTGGCGGCATGTCGCGGTGGGTCCTGAGGCTGGCTCGAAGGTCGAAGATGATGTCGCTGGCGCCGGTGGTTCTCCAGGGCTCAACGCCGAGAGGCGGCAGGGCGCGTGGGAACTGGTCCAGGGCGGCGGCGCACTCAAGCTCGAAGGCGGCGCGGCGCGCCAGCAGCCACGGTGCGGGCGAAGGGCGTCTTTCTGGCATCCAGGTTGGTTGACGGCGGGCGTGGCATCCGGCTGTTGCGGGTTTGGCGCTGCAGGGCTTCGTAACTGCGGTTCTTGAGGTGTGGTCGTGTGACACATTCGGTAGTTTCGCGGCTACTGCTGCTGCTGCAGCCGCTGCAATGGCTGCCGCCTTAGCTGCCGCCAATTTTGCGAGCGCTGCTCCTGCTACTGATGCATTGTTAGCAGGTTTCGGGATGGTGGATGCAGCTGGTGATGTTGCAGCAGCTGGCAGTGGACAAAGTTTTGCTACCGTCTCAGGCATAGCTTGGTCAGGTAGCTGCAACGGAAGCAACTGTACGGCTGCTTCTTTCCGACCATTGAAGAAGTGATCCATGTCGAAAGCGGAACCGAAGGACATGTCCTGTTAATTTAGATAAAATTAGAGAATAAAGTGCACTAGCTTTTCAGTCTGCAGACTGCAACACAGCACTGCAATATCTTTAACTTCTTGTCTCTGAGAGGGAGAGCTGAAGAGGGTCAGAGTGAGGGAGGTTTACAAATTAAGAAAAAATGTATTAACTCACTGCACATTGAAAGCTATGTCATGCTTGTTGCATGTCATCAGCCGAGAATATTCTTGGTCTAATATGGCGGATGACTTCGGCGATTGTCCGCTTTCTGGACATGAGGTCTCGGGCAAAGCGTAGGCTCGGAGGCTCCAGATAGTTGTGCAGAATCACCTGTAAGTTTTTCATTTAAAAAAATAAATTTCTGACTGACTGCTGTCTGATAAGATGGAGATGATATGAGACAGATATCAACAAACTGTGATGAGGAGATGAAATTGAAAGTAAAAAAGCAACTGACCTGACGGACTTCAGCTGTGAAGAACTTTCCCTCGTACTTCGCTTCGCAGTGCCACCTCTCTTCACTGTCCTTCAAGAGTAGCAATTCGGCTACCAATAGATTTTTTAATACACAAGGAAGTAGCTGTACCTCTGCTTCTGTCACTTCAATAACCTGCCTGTCGGCTTCGAAAATTACTAGAAATTTCATGAGGCAAATTTTGAAAAAATCTGATTATGGAAATATAAAATTTTAAACGCCTATTTGCGACTCAGTGAACAACATGAAAATCAAAGCTTACTATTTGGTGTGGAGTGGGACTGAAAATATATTTTGCTAGGGGGAGAATTGGGAAGCGAATTCTTCTGCCCTCTCATTGGTCGGTTGTGAATATTCCGCAACCAATGCCAATGAATAATTCTTGAGAGTTAGCTTGACCGTTAGATAGTTGTAGTTGATTTATAGTTGATTGCTTGATTGCATTTTTACTAAAGCCATAATTTACTTTCACTTAATTTATCATTCGATTTTGGCCACATCATTGATGGCTTCTTGGAAAGTGAGACGATTGACGAGCAAGCGTTTGCTAGCATTATTTAAAGATGATGACTGCGATGACTGTGACGTAGACTGCAAAACACTAGAGGATGCCTCTATTGAGCCCAGTGTCCAGGAAGTTAAAGGAGACAATGAAGAAGATTTCGGTGGTGTAGAGTTCGACGACTTGCAGTCGATAAGTGAAAGTGACAAAGACATGGAGAACGACAAGGATGAGGATAATTGGCCATTGGAAGAGAAGCTGGAGGCACTGCTTGTGCTTTTCTTCACGACCTACAACATTTCTCGTGATGCCATGGCTTTTCTGTTAGCCGGATTATGCGACATTGGTTTGCCTATCTCAAAGTCCGTAACCAAGATCAAACGACTGGCTAGAGAAGACTGTCCTACTGGGGACTTGTTGGCCATGGGAGATGGGCACTTTCGCTATGTGTCCATTCTAGAGAATCTGCAACTGCTGCTTTCAAAAAATTTGTTGACCCTTCGACCAGAAAATTTGCAGCATCAAGGTCCAACAAAGGTGTACAAATTCGACGCATTTTTAAACAGTGATGGAATTCCACTATATAGATCTAGTCTCTTTGGTCTGTGGCCATTGCTTATGAAGATTCCATCCGCATTCGCAAAGCCGTTTCCAGTGGCTGTATGGGCCGGCTCTGGAAAGCCTCCATTACAAGAGTACCTGCAACAGTTTTGCAAAGAAGCAAAAAGATTTCTATCTGGTCCAGTGAAAATCAACGAGAAAGTCAGCATAATGTTCTCCACAATTTATTTTGTTGTTGATACACCTGCGCGTAGCTTTTTGATGTGTACAATGGGTCACACAAGCTACTCGGGGTGTAGTTATTGTCAAGCTGTGGGTTCTCGTGCTGAAGGGAGAGTAACTTTTTCTGTAACCGTTAATCAGAGTAGATGCAGAAAAGATTATCGCTCCCTATTAGAGGACAATCTAAAAAGAGATGCTACAGGTGCAATCCTCAAATCACCACTTCTGTGCTTGCCCAACATAGACTTCGTCAACTGTTTTCCGTTAGACTTCAACATGCTGTTTGTCTGGGAGCAGTAAGAAAGCTAATGCACTATTACTTTGGAGAAGGAGGCTGTCGCTTCGGTCGCAGGCATATGAAGCCTTTGTCTGACTACATTGCCGCAATTGCCAGCTGGACGCCATCAAACTTCCAGAGAAGACCACGCCGTATTGATAAGTGCTTAATTGGCGACGGAGTTTAGACAATTTATCCTATATTTAGGCCCTGTGATATTCAAGGGATATCTTAAAGAAAAATTCTACAACAATTTTCTCCTCCTGCACTTCGCCGTATACTGCTATTCAACGGAAAGACATGCAAATATGTGGGATTCTGCAAAAAGCTGCATCGAGGTATTTGTTGAGCAGATGTCGAAACTGTTTGGACAGAAGTCAATTAGTTATAACATCCACGCACTTCTTCATCTTGACCAGTTTGTTAGAAGACTGGGTAATTTAAACAATTTCAGTACTTTTGCATATGAAAACTTTTTGGGAGCCATCAAGCGAAAGGTCAAAGTCACCAGGCATCTTGCTGCTCATTCAGTCCGGCAAGTTTTAAAAGTACGGAACATGTATCTCAGAGAGCCTACTAAAACGACTCTGGAATTTAGCACGAAGAAGGGAAACAATTGTTGCATCATTGGGACAACTTTTATTCTTATCGATGAAGTAAAATCCGATGGCATGGTGACTGGCGAGTGCTTCAGGCATGCGATAATCTGTACACCTATCCCTTCAATTCACTGGAACTTGGGATTGGGATTTATCAGGTTACATCCGAAATCGCAACTGGCCGTCCAGAGCGGAAATGTTGGTTGCTTCCGAAGAATATTACACTAGCGGCTTCTGAAGCTGACGGCGAATTCTATAACGTCATTCCCATGACAGGGCAAGACGATTAGCCGTTTCTGTGCTTTATGTAAGTCTCTCTAATTCATATTTTTCTGTAAATAGAGCGTTAGTTAAAAAAGATAATAAATCTAGAAAGAAAGAAATAATATATACTATATATTAGGCTATAGTTTTAGACTTATAGCCTATAGACTTTTGCTCCTTATCCATCTACAGGTCGCTTCTTCAATCGGCAGAGTGTTCAGGATTGCTAAAGCTGCGAGCGCTGCGATCCCGTCCAGCAAGTCTAGCGACCTGACCGAAGCCGCTGTCTCAATAAACTCTAACTACATGTTTTTTATCTATCAATCCTGTAAGCATTTCTACGTAGGTTATTTTCTGTATGTTATTTGTGTCTGGCTATTAAGGTAGCTAGTACTACTGCATTTGAATTGACCATGCTCCATGCATCTTCTATTCACAAATACTCCAGGTTTAAACTTGCTGGGTTGTTTGCTCCTGCACGTTTCAAAAGAAAAAATTACGAAAAGAAAAAGCTATAGTTTCGTATAGCATATGCAAATGCAGCATAGCTAGTCGGTGCATTGCCTTTTCCTCAACCCGCATCCCTTCCCACAGTTTGCCAGGCCCCAGCTTGAGGAAAAAGCCCACTCAGAATTTGGTTGCAAGTCCAGATTGACTAGGATATTTCAAGAGACCGCGCGCATTGCCAGAGCTTGCCTGGCTGACGCCCGCGGCAGCTATAAACAGAAAAAAAAGAAAATGACGAATGGTCTGTGGCTATAAACCATAGACCATTATAGCCACATAAACCATATGTACATATGGTTTATGTACATAAACCATATGTACATATATTCTATATGGTCTGTGGCTATAAACCAAAAAATGCGGGTCCGCCGCTCAGGTCACGATATAATCAGTCAAAGAAATCTTGAACTAGAAAAAACTTATATATTTAGATCTCCTTGAATCAGTCTCCCGCTCTCCATATATCATATTTGGAACAAAGACCTACAACTCTTCAGTTTATGAGGCAAAGAACTCCCAGAAGCTTTAGGACCAGATGGCCTGTAGCACAAACAGCGCTAACGAAAATGAGAATTATATTTTTATACACAAATGTATGCAGATTTGCTGTGCTAAAAAAGTCTCATTGATGTGATGTATCAATGTTGCTTTCAAATAGCTGTCTATATGGAAGAGAAATAGAATGAGTGAACAAGAGTGAGTGAGTAAGTGAGTTGTTTCGCTTTGTTGAATCGCTGCCTCAATTCTACTACACAACAGACATGGCGTACCTATTTGACTATTGAATCCATTCGATCCATGCGTAAATATGTAGAAATGTTTCCACAAACTTCTTTATTTAGAAGTGATTTATTGCCCATGTGGGCCAGGCCAGAAACGTTACAGTGTGGAGTCTGGCTCCCAAATAACGAATATAAGCCTTGTCAATGTCCAGGCGTTCGCAGTGACTGTGCACTGGAGTCGTTCGCTGTGTTTCTTACTAGCCCCCCGAAATCTGCTACTGAGTCATTGTTCATTTGAAGGAATCTAGCTTGCTTTGTTTGTGCTTTTGCTTATCTTATTTTACTTTTTGTACGCTTCAAATAAATATACAAAAACTTGGTAAAAACCAAATCAGGTACATCTAAATTAAATGAGAGTAGCTACTAAGGCTTTTGATGGACATATGAAGCAATTTTAAACGTGACAAATATAATGTCCTAATGCAAATCAGTACAATTTTCAGATGACATGTTTTGGTTTAGTTCATGGTTTGCATTGTGATTTTAGTCTTCATCTGTCTATTTTCTGTCCGTCTTTCTATAGATTTTTATCTGCGGGTTTACTGCTGTACACAAAAGGGGTAGAGAGAAAACAGCGAGAACAGAGTGAACAGAGTGAGAGAGACCAGAGTGAGAGTGAACAGAGTGAGAGGAACAGCGAGAACAGAGTGAACAGAGTGATGAGAGAACAGCGAGAACAGAGTGAACAGAGTGAGAGAGACCAGAGTGAGAGTGAACAGAGTGAGAGAGAACAGCGAGAACAGAGTGAACAGAGTGAGAGAGACCAGAG
>NIVC01002738.1:0-37825 GCA_002269645.1 Macrostomum lignano
CCAAAGAAAGGATTTGTCGCGCAATCTGCTACATCACTGGCTATTGGGTCATCGCCACGGGCAAGAAGTCCTGCCACCTGACTTACGTTGCTCAGCTGGATCCTAGAGGTAAGTTCATATGCAGCTGATTGACGCGTGCGTGAGAATGAGAGTCTGGGAATCCCTATAAAGTTCTTTGTTCCACATCTGATTTTATATTGACAAAGCCTGTCATATTATTGCACAGCTTTGTGTGTATGCGTAATGGAATGCATAGTAAAGCTTCCGTAGTCTTTGTTCTTATAATCAACATTAGACTGGATTATTCAGGCTGGCAAGAGAATAGTGATGATTGATGAGGAGCGTCTCTTTCAAGTTTAGAATTTGCTGTTGCACTGACAAGCTATCTTTGTTAAAAAGCTTGTATATGTAGCATTTCGAAGCATTTCCCAAAGCTATCAGATGTTAGAAATCGTTTTAAATTACTTGTCTCCTATACTTACCATGTAATCTTATTAATCTACCTCTGAAGGTCCATCAATCCACCCCCTGACAATCTCCCTCAATCCACCCCCTGACAATCTCCCTCAATCCACACCCTGACAATCTCCCTCAATCCACACCCTGACAATCTCCCTCAATCCACCCCTGACAATCTCCCTCAATCCACTCCCTGACAATCTCCCTCAATCCACACCCTGACAATCTCCCTCAATCCCCACCCTGACAATCTCCCTCAATCCACACCCTGACAATCTCCCTCAATCCACTCCCTGACAATCTCCCTCAATCCACACCCTGACAATCTCCCTCAATCCACACCCTGACAATCTCCCTCAATCCACACCCTGTCAATCTCCTTCAATCCACCCCTGCCAATATCCCTCAATCCACCTTCATGAGCTCGCCAATATAATAGTACATTCCCTCATCGGAATTCGCAGGCAAGCTACCCGCGTGGGCAGTAAACAAGGCGACAAACTTCGTGGCGCCCAAGGTCACCCAACGTTTGCACAAAGCGGCTCTCAAATACGACTCGTGGAAAGCGAAGAACAATCCAGGCTGGAAGCCGTGGATCTATCCGGAGCAGATGGAGCTGCCCCGTATGGAGCCGGAGATATTCTCTCTACGCCAGACATCGATCTGAACTCCGCGCCTATCGACGAGAGCGCCGCCCAGGAGAGCGACTGCACGGCCGCCGAGTTTGGCGCCGGTAGCGGCGCAGAAACGGCCAGCACCGATGGCTCAGTTGCCGCCGCGGCCGCTACCTAATCAACCTGAATTGAGCATCTGCCTTGTGCTTGAGAATTTATGCTTTGTTTTCAAAAATGGATAGACGACTTTTCAGTTGGCTTTCACTCGCGTCAAAACTTGCCTGTCTGTCAGTAGCAGCGCTGGGGGGCCTATAGAAAGCCAAGGTTAAATAGAAACCTGTTGCCATGATTATTTTCATTACTTGTATTCTGTTTACTTTTGTTTTAATTGTTTTATAATTGTCTTTCTTCGATTGGCTATTGGACGTAATTCTGAGGCTTTACTTAACTAGATTTAATGCTCATAAATAAATATGAAATAATTTCTGCTTAAAACCACTGAATTGTGTTCTTTTCACGCAACAAAAGCGTTTTGATTTTTTATTATTTTTTTAATGTCATCCACTGAGTTAATTAAACTTCTCTATATTATCTAACATTGTGACAGTTATAGTCTCCCTGTTAAGAGGCCAATCGTTTTCTATTATCAATTATTTTCTGTCACTCGATCTGTTGTGTTTATGTATTTATTATGCTGATTGGACTGCTCTTACAATACTCCCGAATTTCAATTTAACTTCTGTTATCTATCCTGAGTTATGTGTGCTTCCAAAAAGAAAAAAATTATCGTTTTTATTAACTTAAAGTTAGAAATGTATTAAATTTATGTATCGTATTATTATTCTGAATAAGTTTTGTCTGCACAAATGAAGGTCAACAGCCAAGCAGTAGTATTCTATAAAACTTATTCATTGTTATTATTTAATTTAACAACAGTAGATTCTAATTAATACTAAAATAGAGCCTTAATTGATAAATATTTTTGTTTATTTATACTCAGCAGCAACATTGAAAAGTCGCCATCACAGAAGATTCCGTCTGTTGTCGCCACTTTTGAGAGAGCAGGTAAAGTCTCTCAATCTTGCGACTGACGCAACTCAGCTACGCCACGCGGCAGACTTGAGTTGAGGAATGAAGTGAGGTGGAGCGGTGTGCGAGGGTTGGACGGATTAAAGCTACCCCGAATCAGTTTTCTCGTGTCTCTTATTGCAGAATAGTCCAAGAGACACTGCTCACTGGCGACTTTTCAATGTTGCTCAGTATACACCAGGATTCCGTCAAACCCCTCAGCCCTAGTCAACCATTAACAAATGCAAATCTTTGACATCTACTGTCAAATTAAAATTATAATTTACTTGGTTTTTCGGTGACTCATTGTCCCGGATTTTCCTGCACTTTTAATTTGATTTACTTTTCCTTACTAGTAGTATATAATACTTTTTTTAATTTGCTGACAAACATTTGTGATTTTCATATACTCACGGGTAATACGCGTTCCTTTCAATTTTTTCAATAATTATTCTTTCAGTTGTAATTCATTTCTAAGCAATCAAGCATTAATACAATTTATTTGTGTGAAAAGCCAGTCTTGCACTCATATGTTTCTATTGGCTTGTTTATTTATATCGATCTCTGTCTGTGTGTGTGTGTGCGCGCGAGCGTTTTAAAGCGCACAATATGTTCTATTATTTTGGTGCAGGCATTCGATTGTTTTAATTGCTGCTAAATAATATTTAGACTATTAACAAAAGTTTTAAAGTTTGCACCTTGCACCACTGTCCAGACAGATAAGACAGATAATGTTAATCTATATAATAGGACTTGAGTTCCGCATTGCTCTAGTTATAAAAGATCTAATCTCTCGCGCTGAGAATTCTTTCCGTTAATATCTAGCGCAAAAAAAGAAATATTATTGGTGCATAGCGTGTCTCTCTGATCTGAGTTAGTAGTGCTAATATTATTTTGGCCAAGCCGTTGGTGTCTGTATAACTAATATGTCAATCAGTATAAAATATTATTGCTATCGTTTCCGTTCAATCTGTTCTCATTCTGACTCAATCTAATTATTATACATATGAATATTTTAATTCATTTTTAGTTGCAGGAGAAAGGTTGTTGCGTACGCTGAGTATCTTCTCGCTTATGCATAAACGGCAATTCTAGATATCTATTACTTTTGTCTATTAGTTCATTCCTTATTTTTGGATGACGTCACAACAAATATATATATTTGTATGCATACATACTGTTTACCTAGAACAGGGATTATTATGCTATTTTATTTGTTAGTTTGTGTCTCTCTTGACTTATTTATTAATTTTGTATATAAATATCTAGAGCCGTTATTATAGAATTGTGATGAATTTTAATCTATAGCAGGGTTCGGCAAACTCAGGCCCCACCGGGTCCTTTGAAACTTCCCGTTCCCAGTAGCAATCCCTACTCAAAATTTATGCCCATTTCAATTTCCTCTCTCCTCCCTTTCCCTCCCATCGAGGTAAAAAAGTTTCCCGACTCCAGTTCTAAAGTTTTGTAAGAGTCTGAACGTGTTCTGCTAGCGTGTGTTATCAATCGAATGAGTCATTCATCAATCTGTCCCCTGTGCGTGTCATTGTGCTTATATATACGTGTCTCGCATATGTCTTGCGATTTCAAAAATTATTCTCTTAGAAGCATCAATTCAAGAATTAGGTGTTGTAGTATAAAGTTAATATGTGCTCGTTTTTAAGCTCGTGATTCTATCAAGTTTCCTGGGTTAATTCCTCTAGTTTTGAAATATTAATCCTGTTTGCTTTGGCTCCCTCTCGCTCTCCACTCCACTCTCTTCCCTTAGCGCTCTTGATTGTGACTGCCCCCTTTCCAACTCCCGTCACTCATTCCTTCATACTCGTAGTTCATGTCCAGCCTTTTTACACCTAAAGGACTTGATGCCCACGTGATTGTTGGGGTGAGTCACGCCTCTAGGCTTCTGCTTCGTACTCACGTCTTTTTCTTTCCCCACTTTAATTTTTAGCCCGTGTTGCTCTCTCCTCTATGAAACAAATCGTAAAAATTCTAAAACATCAAAGCCCAATTTTTCTCCTCTTTGCATCTGGCTTTTAAACTTGTTTCCAGGTTCCATAGTTGTATTCCTAGGACGAATGGTTTTATCACCATTCTCCATTGTAGTAAGTGATCAGGCACAAAACAGGATCTGGTGGAAATTATTGCCTTTGGCCCACTGTCTTCACCCCAAGTCCCCCAAACATTTTCATTGGTCTCCCAAGTGTGAATCTCTCCAAAAAACTCAGACCATGCCCTAATGCAGCCCACCAAGTTCCAGTTCCATAGTTTGCCCTCTCTTTCCCAATTTTCCATGTCGTTGCGCCCACACTCCACACCACTCTTCACAGTTGGAGTTTTGTATAGGCCGTATAGAAGTGGATAGGGGGTCCTTGGGGTTGAGCCTGCCTCCCACACGCAGCCCCTGCTTCACTGTACAGTTTCTATTCCAACGTAATGCGCCCCACCCCCTCCTCGTGGTTCAGCGGGGATTTGCTGTCGCGGCCTTCACTCCAATCCAGCCCTCCTTCCCTATCTCTTTCATCCGCCCCTCTGCGCATGTGTTTGGCTCCACTGTGAATTCCTTTAATACAGAGGCGGAGGTGAGGTGGATCTCGGAGAGAGTGTACTCTTTGCCATTTAATCATGGCTACATTGGGACTGGGCACGTAGGAAAGAAATAAGAGAGGTCCCGTTTTTGGTAGTTTAAAACGCAAAAGGCAAAAAGGGTTTCTGCAACTCGCATACCCGCATTACCCGGTCTATTTTTGTTCGCCTGCATACAATCGCTGTTCGTTCATCATCTTTGCGTCACCGGTTTTGTGCATCTGCGCATTTTTGTGTACTGCATTCTTCGCCTCGGACTTGGCCTTCCTTCGTGCGCTTAAAATAGCAACTGCCCTTAGTTGCCGTTTCCCATAAATCCGACTACGGAAACAGGCTAGTCGGAATATCCACCTGAGCGATCGCCTGAACCCAACTAGTTGCCAGCCGGCAACATCGCTGTTTTTAACGTCTGTCTGCTTGATTTATTCTACTGTTGACAAATCAAGCCGAACAGTATCCACAGTCAGGGTTCATCATGAGCTCGCATTCTACTCGCAAGTTTGTCCAACTTTGCCTAGTCGCGTTTCTATTTCTACTGCCGGACTTTGAGCGGAAAATGCTGTAGACGCGTGATTCCAGATCAACCTACAGCTTGCGTTGGTACGCGACGTTCGGAATTCACTATGAGCAACTCAGTAAAGCTAGTTGAAGTTCTGCGCAACTCACTGCTGATTGTCAGTTTATTATCGGCGATGTTCACATTATTAAAATCAACGAGCAGGAATTTATTGACCAAGGTAAACCGTTCAACTTGTCTTTTTTAGACTCCATTCGTGAAGTGACGGGTTGCATACAGATAATTGACAGCTGCTTCAATACGCCGATATCATTTAAAAGCCTAGAAGTCATTCGTGGAAAATGCGATGGTGAAGCAATCACCATGCACTTTATGAGCACTTGCAAAATGCAAATACCGCCTGTTGATTTTCGAAATTTGCGCTACATTGGAAAAGGTGGAGTTCTTGTTGGCGGATTAAAGAATTGTTACTTAGAAAAGCGGATTAACTACGACGAACTATTCTCCGATGCAGCCAATCAAAAATTTGAGTCCAAACTTGATGCTTAGAAGAGAAAGAATCAGCTTGTCATGAAAGTTGTCCTGTATGGCCCGATTCAAAAAATACTGCTGGGGGCCCGGGTCTGATCAATGCCAGGCAAGATCCAAGTGTCGCAGTATACAAGATTGCGTATCCAACAGGTGCTACATTAGCAACGGTGTTGAGAATTGCTGCTCTGAAAACTGTCTAGGTGGTTGCTATGGTACGTCATCGCGACAATGTTTTGGGTGTACGCGATTTAACAAAAATGGATCCTGCGTTGGTGCTTGCAGCACTTCTAAAGTGTACGACACCGTAAGTGCGCGTTTCGTCGAACCTAGAGAGAAGGTTTTCCCATTGGGTCCTATTTGTGTCTCGCAATGTCCAAGATCGTTTTTTGTCGAAGAAGATTCCTGCGTTAGCAAATGCACTGCTGGTTACTCAGCCAGCAGCAATAGAACCTGCATCAAAATGCAGGCTATTAGACAATGTGAGGCTGTTACGTCAAGCATTCTATGTGGGAATTCCAACCCACTATTAACTCCGCTTTTCAATTCTTCTGTTATGCCGTGTACTGAGTTTACCGGAGATATTAGCATACTTGACAGTTGCCTTAAGGGCATTCCTTTTCCAGGCCAGAAAATTTTAAGTCTACAAGATATGGAATATATATTTAGCAGGCTTACCGTTGTTCGAGGGAGCATCTACGTCACTATAAAGGAACCTCTACTATTGACAAATCTTTCGTTTATGTCCAAATTAAAAAGACTGGATAGCGCTCCTAAAATTCGCGACTCTGGCAATCTTCTTGTAATATCGCCACACATTCAATATTTGGGACTGTCATCATTGCAGAGTGTTGCTGGCTCAATCCACATCCTATCTTCAGCCGTAAGAAATCAAAAAGAATTAAAAAGCACCAATGTTCAGTTTTGCCCCAATCTTTTTCCTAAACAAAATGCTACAACGGATGGTATCATATTTTCCTCTGGCAGCCTATCAAGTAAAGTTACAGATAATTTTATAAACAAGATACGTAACGGATTCTTCAGGCAAACGTGCCCCATTGATCTCAACAGATGTCACGTAGAATGCGACCCAAGGTACGGCTGTTGGGGGCCTTTGTCCAGCGACTGTGTAAAGTGCTCCCATGTCAAAGCGGGAACGCAATGTTTATCAAACTGCAGTGCTGCAAGTGGTTGGTGGTTTGATAAATTTCTTATTACATCAGTAAGTCCTACAACGTCAATTGTACAGCAACAATGCAGTCGATGTTCTCTGCTGTGCTCCAGGTGCTACGGCCCAAATGAAAACAATTGTACAGACTGTGTTAGCTCTGCATTCCGCGATGGTACGAAGTGTGTAAAGTCATGTTCTTTTTCGTCACAATACGCTGATTCAAGTCGAATATGTCAAAATTGCTCAAAACTATGTCTCAATCCAAGAAAGAATGTTCCAACGTGCTCCGGAAACGGATCGTTTGTTGGTCGTGGAGGATGCCAGTTTTGTGCTAGAGTTCTCCCTGAACTTGACTTAACAGGAAAGAGAATCTTAAAATGTTTGGATGTCAGACAAACATGTCCTGATGGTTTTTACGTAACCGTTCTTGACCAAAGTCATCTTTCGGAATTTCCGGATTTATCTGAAGTTCTTAGTTCGACAACTCTGTCCGTTTCCATCTGTTTGCCATGCGCCGATCAGTGTAAAAAATGTCAGGGCGCTGCGCACATTTGTACAGAGTGTCGGCGCTTCAACATTGAGTCAAATGAAAAGACACCATCACACGCTGGATTGAAGTGCAGTTCGAACTGCCCTAACGGTTATTTTGCGGTAGCAGAAGAAAAAGTATGTAAACCGTGTGCAAAACATTGCTCTGAATGCTCTGGACCTAGTAGCTCGGACTGTTCAAAATGTGACAAACATGCTTTCACATACTTCCCCATTAGGGTTCAATGGAAAGCAACGAATTTGTCTGTCTAAGAAGCTGTCCAGACTCACAGCCACATGCGTTTCTAGCCACTGATCTCGGAATGACCTGCTCTAGCAACCCACTCACTGCTATATCTGACCGAGAAAATGCCAGAAACGAGAAACAAGCAACAGTTATATCTGGGGTTCTAATCTGTGCGACGCTATTACTTATTCTGGTCATCCTAATATTGTTTTATTGGTGCAGACAGCGTAGCCAACATTCAAAGAAAAAGCCGCGAATTATTGGCGTTTGGGATGAAGACATGGAACCATTGAATGTCACAGACGCAGCACCAAACGTTGCTGTTTTACGCACTATTTCAGAAAAAGAAATATCCCGAGGTCAAGAAGTAGGATCCGGTGCTTTCGGAACTGTTTACAGAGGAGAATGGTTTCCCGATGGAGATAATCAGCGAGTTTCTGTTGCTATTAAAATTCTATCTGATTCCATTGGAGACAACAATGTATCCAGTGAACTGCTGGAAGAAAGTCGAATAATGGCTTCAGTCGAGCATCCTCATTGTGTTAGGCTTGTTGGCATATGCATGACACAGCCGCTTCAGCTTATAACACAGTTCATGCCACTCGGAAACTTAAGAGACTTTTTACGAGCACGAAAAGACACGGACCAGATTGGAAGCAGCCATTTGCTTCGATATTCTTCTCAAATCGCTAGCGGAATGAGCTATCTCGAGCAACGCAATATTATTCATCGCGATCTAGCTTGTCGAAATGTACTTGTCGCATCGAATAAGTGCGTCAAAATCACAGATTTTGGATTAGCCAAGTTGCTTGATAACCCAAACGAAGAGTACAGGGCATCCGGAGGCAAACTGCCTGTAAAATGGCTTGCACTTGAGTGCTTAGTTAGCCGGAAGTTCTCTCATAAGTCTGATGTTTGGGCTTATGGCGTAACATTGTGGGAGATCTTCATGTTTGGTGATACGCCTTACGTTAACGTTAAGCCAACTGATCTTGCTGACTACTTAGAAAAAGGAGAGCGTCTTCCTCAACCGCCTGTATGTACTCTTGATGTATACATTTTGATGATCAAATGCTGGATGCTCAACGAGTCGCAAAGACCAACATTTGATGATCTTGAGTCTAGCTTTAAGAAGATGTCTCACGATCCTGGCCGCTACGTTTATATCAGAGGCGACAAGTACGCTCGCAATCCATCAAATGAGAGCGGATCAACTGAGCACAGATCGGAGAGTTCTAAATCGCCGTCAATCAATCATCTTCACTCAACAGAGCTCAATCCAACTGGTGAAGTTGAAGACTGCAATTACTCTGCTTTAGATACAGCTGACATGGACAATGACGTGTTTCGGGGCGAACCAAGTCTTCCGCAGACATCAATGCCGTCAACTTCCCAGCCGCATCCGACGATCGGCAGTGACAGTGGATTCTCCACAGCTCCACCCGTTTCAACAGCCGCCGCTGCTGCCGGGGCTAGTGGCATCGCTTCTAGGCAGCCTCGAGCTCAACCGAAAGACCCTCAGTTCTACGTAAATGTCGCAAAGTCTCGACTATCTTCGCACTCTGACAACAAGTATACATCGGATCCATGCAAAGCCTCTGCAGAGGGACAGCCGCTCTCTCAGCTGAATGACCAGCCATCTGCTGCTACATCTGATGACGACTACTTGAGACCGATTCGAGCGAATTCCAGCAGCAGTCAGGACGAAGCCCTCAGATCACCGGAGACGCAGTCGAATGCAGTGCCGCACAACACATCGACTGTGCAAAATCCAGAGTACTTTTTTAACGCCAGCCGTCGTCAGTATCACAACATTGCAACAGAATTACCCCCGACGAATCAGGGCGAAGAAGCTGATGATGCGTTTCCACAGCTTCCGCCGCCGCCACCACCCCTGCCGCCTCCGCTGCCGTCACCTCCAGCACCACAGCCGCCGCCGCCTCTGGTGCATCCTCTGCAGTTGCAGGCGTCCCGAAGCACCTCGGTGGGAAGTCACTCTGAGGAAGATCCAAATTTGAGCTATGTTTAATCGCTTGCTGCTGTAATTCGTCAAACAGTGGTTTCTGTCAAACTGACTCGCATTATGGTTTGTCAGCATTAATTGCAGTGTAGCGAAGGTTCTGCATAGACTTTGCTGTTTAACTGAAGTCCAAATAAAGCTGTGAATCCATTGCAGAATTACCGATCTACTAAGAAAATACTGCAGAATCTTTGCTGCACTGCATCTTGCTGTGTTTCCGGTAAAATGCTTTGCTGTAGAATTCGATAACTCTATGGACTTTGATTGCACAAATGTGCGGTGCTCGTTACATTTCTTTGTCCTGAGCTCACTCAAATATTGCGTATTTTTGTAGCGTTCCAGCTTTTGCCAAGTGCTGGCAACAAAAAAGACTGCAAACCATGGGGATAATGGAGGTGATCATTTTATGAAGCTCAATTTTTGTTTCATTGCATCATTCTTAAAATATTATTTATTGGTGTATTTTGCCTGTGAATGCGAGGCCCTAAGCGCCCAGTTCCATCTTGTCATTTTGTCACGCCATCAACTTGAGCTGCCAGTGGAATTCCCAATAAGCGCTACCAGCCAATGCACTTTATCCCCAGCAGCTGTACACAGCACGGTCTCCTGCTCACTCAGTCCCAGTTTAAATTTATCTGCTTATCCCGATTGAATTTGGCGCACAGAAGTCAAATCAAGCAGCCAGTCATTTCCTGTTGCTGTGGGCCCAGTTTCAGCTGAGGCCGCTCTCCATCATTTTTGCTCATCTCTGCTCTGCCCTTTTGATCTCCCACAGTTTTGCTCAGAATTTGCTCTGGTCCTGCAAGCTGCAGAATTTTCATGCTCTTGCTTGGCTGGGAACAAGCGGATATTGAAGCGGCTTTTACTGCACCGCTCTGGATTGCTAATCTGATTTGTGTAAATACTTTTGTATCATTTGCATCGGTGTGTCTGATGTGCAATGTTTACTTTATTGTCCCCGACAGAGGTGCACAGAGGTATCTGCAGTGGTCACACACCAAATTTTTCAGCTTTCTCAAGAGCTTTACGATAATATATTTTTTAATTTGTTTTACTGTGGCTCTCGTGTTTGCCCCACAATGCGTGCTTGCGTCACCTTGCAGCTGAGCTCTGCAGCCGCTCCATGTAGCTTTTGGTTTGCAAATATAAGCCCGATATTTACTCAGATCTGACGCGATTCGTCTGTTGACTGTCTCCGTGTTGGTTTCGCTTTCAATACTGAGGTCCTCAGCTCCATCACCCAGCTGCCCAGATCTTCAGCTCCATCACCCACCTGTCCAGATCCCCAGCTCCATCACCCAGCTGCCCAGATCTTCAGCTCCATCACCCAGCTGCCCAGATCTTCAGCTCCATCAACCAGCTGCCCAGATCCTCAGCATTACCCAGCTGCCCAGATCCTCAGCATCACCCAGCTGCCCAGCTCCTCAGCTCCATCACCCAGCTGCCCAGCTCCTCAGCTCCATCACCCAGCTGCCCAGATCCTCAGCTCCATCATCCATCTGCCCAGATCCTCTATGGTTGCTATATCTAATCCACAAAAAATTAATCTACGAAGTTACAAAATTCCTTACTATCTACTTCCTATTTAATCAGTAGTGTACCTGAACTATGAGCAGAGAAAATGTGCTGCAATTGGCGCGATTCTCGTAAAGAAAAAGCAGAGTTCCCCATGGCTATTATGATGTTAAATCTTTGAGCATACGCTCGTACATACTACCAACTGATCTATACTTAGTATAAGGCGTTAATAGGATGCCTAAGGCTGCTTGTTAGTAGTGTCAGAGGCCAGTTATAGTATCAGGGTGCCTGAGCTGGATCAGGATGTCAGAAGCTGGGTCAGGATGTCAGAAGCTGGGTCAGGATGTCAGAAGCTGTGTCAGGATTTCAGAAGCTGGGTCAGGATGTCAGAAGCTGGGTCAGGATGTCAGAAGCTGGGTCAGGATGTCAGAAGCTGTGTCAGGATTTCAGAAGCTGGGTCAGGATGCCAGAAGCTATGTCAGGATTTCAGAAGCTGGGTAGGATGTCAGAAGCTGGGTCAGGATATCAGAAGCTGGGCGTCAGGCTGTCAGCTGTTCAGCTCGCCCCAAACCGCACTGTCGCGGCCGCTCACTACTGCATGTAGCGGGTGTCAGCCGGCAGGAAGCGGTACAGAAAGTACACAATGTACGACAGCGGCAACCACAAAGAATCGCACAGCAGGGAGGACATCTGCTGCCGGCTGTTCATCGGAGGCCTGTCCCCGTCAGTGACCTCTGACAGCCTGCACAAGTACTTCAGCCAGTACGGCACTGTGCAGCACTGCAATGTGCCCAAGGACCCCAAGACTCAGAGATCCAAGGGCTACGGCTTTCTGACGTACAAGGACCGCGAGAGTGTGGACTCCGCCCAGCTGCACCGGCCTCACGTGCTGGATGGTCGCCAGGTAAGAGGCTGAGTTGTGTGGGAGGCTTTTGAGTAGCCTTGAAGTTGCACTGGCTCAGAATCAGCTGCTCAACTGCCTGCTGAGCAGAGCTGGTTAACTGGCTCAGAATCAGCTGCTCAACTGCCTGCTGAGCAGAGCTGGTTAACTGGCTCAGAATCAGCTGCTCAACTGCCTGCTGAGCAGAGCTGGTTAACTGGCTCAGAATCAGCTGCTCAACTGCCTGCTGAGCAGAGCTGGTTAACTGGCTCAGAATCAGCTGCTCAACTGCTTGCTGAGCAGAGCTGGTTAACTGGCTCAGAATCAGCTGCTCAACTGCCTGCTGAGCAGAGCTGGTTAACTGGCTCAGAATCAGCTGCTCAACTGCCTGCTGAGCAGAGCTGGTTAACTGGCTCAGAATCAGCTGCTCAACTGCTTGCTGAGCAGAGCTGATTAACTGGCTCAGAATCAGCTGCTCAACTGCCTGCTGAGCAGAGCTGGTTAACTGGCTCAGAATCAGCTGCTGAACTGCCTGCTGAGCACAGCTGGTTAACAGCAGGTTAACTGGCTCAGAATCAGCTGCTCAACTGCCTGCTGAGCAGAGCTGGTTAACTGGCTCAGAATCTGCTGCTCAACTGCCTGCTGAGCAGAGCTGGTTAACTGAGTCGCCTGAACTGGCACTGAAAATCGCTCACCAAAATCGCCCTAAGTCGCCCCCAAATCGCCCCAGGTCGAGACGAAGCGCGCGATGCCCCGCGAAGAAGCCAACAACCCGGAGGCGCACATCACCACCAAGAAGCTGTTTGTCGGCGCCCTTCGCAAGGACGTCACCGACCAGCTGCTGCGGGACTATTTCTCAGCCTACGGCACCATTGTCGACGCCTACATCGTCAGGGACAACGCCACGGGAGACAGTCGCGGCTTCGGCTTCGTCGTGTTCGATGACTATGACCCCGTGGACAAAGTGATGCTGTACAAGCCTCACCTGCTGCGTGCTGGAGGCTCAGTCAGCATCACGGACGTGAAGAAAGGCCTCACCAAGGAGGAGCTGGCCAGCGCGCACCTTCGGGAGCAGCAGCAGTCTCGCGGCGGCGGCATCAGCGGGGGCGGCAGCGGCAGCGGCATGCAGGCCAACATGGGCGGCCCTCCCGGCGCTATGATGATGTCAGGCGGTGCCATGGGGCCCTGGGGTCCCATGATGGGACCCATGATGGGCGGCGGCAGCGGACCGAAGCCGCAGCAGCAGCAGCACGGAAAGCAGCCGCAGGCCGCGTCTTCAAAGCCCTCCAAGAGTCCCGCTGGGGCTGGCGGCGGCGGCGGCCCAGGACCCAACGGCATGGGCGGCCCTGGCGGCTCGATGGGACCCTACGGACCCATGGGCATGATGGGACCCGGTCCTATGGGTCCTATGGGCATGATGGGACCAGGTCCTATGGGTCCAATGGGCATGATGGGACCGGGTCCTATGGGTCCAATGGGCATGATGGGACCAGGTCCTATGGGTCCCATGGGCATGATGGGACCAGGTCCCATGGGCCAGATGGGCATGATGGGACCTGGCTTCGGGTTCTATCCGAATCAGTGCGGTGGCTACGGACCGATGGGGCGCGGAGGCTGGGGCGGATTCCGCAGCTCGCCCTATTCAATGATGCCGCCGCACAGAACCCGCAGCAACTCCACCTGAGGCTTGAGAGCCGCCCGCTGACCGTCCGGTGAGTGGCTTGAGACTCCGGCTGCGTGGTCTCAGGAAATCGCCTCCAATCTCACTTGAAATGACCTCCAATCTCACTAGGGATCGCCTCCAATCTCACTGGAAATGACCTCCAATCTCACTGAGAAACGCCTCCAAACTCACTGGAAATCACGTCCAATCTCACTAGAAATCGCCTCCAAACTCACTGGAAATCGCCTCCAATCTCTCTTGGAATGATCTCCAATCTCACTGGGAATCGCCTCCAATCTCACTTGGAATCGCCTCCAATCTCACTGGAAATCGCGTCCAATCTCACTGGAAATCGCCTCCAATCTCACTTGGAATGATCTCCAATCTCACTGGGAATCGCCTCCAATCTCACTTGGAATCGCCTCCAATCTCACTGGAAATCGCCTCCAATCTCACTGGAAATCGCCTCTAATCTCACTGGGAATAATCCCCAATCTCACTGGAAATCGCCTCCAATCTCACTGGAAATCGCCTCTAATCTCACTGGGAATAACCCCCAATCTCACTGGAAATCGCCTCCAATCTCACTGGGAATCGCCTCTAATCTCACTGGGAAACGCCTCCAATCTCACTTGGAATCGCCTCCAATCTCACTGGAAATCGCCTCCAATCTCTCTTGGAATGATCTCCAATCTCACTGGGAATCGCCTCCAATCTCACTTTGAATCGCCTCCAATCTCACTGGAAATCGCGTCCAATCTCACTGGAAATCGCCTCCAATCTCACTTGGAATGATCTCCAATCTCACTGGGAATCGCCTCCAATCTCACTTGGAATCGCCTCCAATCTCACTGGAAATCGCCTCTAATCTCACTGGGAATGACCCCAATCTCACTGGAAATCGCCTCCAATCTCACTGGAAATCGCCTCTAATCTCACTGGGAAACGCCTCCAATCTCACTGGGAATCGCCTCCAATCTCACAGGGAATCGCCTCCATAGCCATTAAAATCGGCCACCAAAGTCACTTCAAAGACCCCCACTGCACACCTTCAATTCCAGGTGCCACAATTCGGCTATCAGTGCAGATGAACTCACAGGGCCACTCGTGCGCATCTCTGACTGATTTTGTTCATATTGGTTTACATTGAGTGCCGCATTGTGCTGCAGAATGCATTGCCAGATTCATCCAATCAGAAGCTGCATGCTATGCGCAATCATTCTTATCAAGTCTGTTTTGTAAATTCAGCGTGTCTTGGTGACCTGTGCTCAAGTTTATGTTGGTTGGGCTGCTCATGTGAGCAGAACGGTTGCTATGGGCTCAAATCGGAGCCAGACACCCTGACATCCGCCTGACATCCTGACGTCCGCCTGACACTCTGACATCCGCCTTCCAAACCAACTGCATTCGATTTTTTGTCCTGCGCCTGTGGTTCTTTGTGTCTGTGTGTTTGTCCGTGTGTCTGCTGTCTGTCTGTGTGTTTGTCCGTGTGTCTGCTGTCTGTCTGTGTGTTGTCCGTGTATCTGCTGTCTGTCTGTGTGTTGTCCGTGTATCTGCTGTCTGTCTGTGTGTTTGTCCGTGTTTTCCGTGTGTCTGCTGTCTGTCTGTGTGTTTGTCCGTGTGTCTGCTGTCTGTCTGTGTGTTGTCCGTGTATCTGCTGTCTGTCTGTGTGTTTGTCCGTGTGTCTGCTGTCTGTCTGTGTGTTTGTCCGTGTGTCTGCTGTCTGTCTGTGTGTTTGTCCGTGTGTCTGCTGTCTGTCTGTGTGTTTGTCCGTGTGTCTGCTGTCTGTCTGTGTGTTTGTCCGTGTATCTGCTGTCTGTCTGTGTGTTTGTCCGTGTGTCTGCTGTCTGTCTGTGTGTTTGTCCGTGTGTCTGCTGTCTGTGTGTGTGTTTGTCCGTGTGTCTGCTGTCTGTCTGTGTGTTTGTCCGTGTGTCTGCTGTCTGTCTGTGTGTTTGTCCGTGTGTCTGCTGTCTGTCTGTGTGTTGTCCGTGTATCTGCTGTCTGTCTGTGTGTTTGTCCGTGTGTCTGCTGTCTGTCTGTGTGTTGTCCGTGTTGTCCGTGTGTCTGCTGTCTGTCTGTGTTTGTCCGTGTGTCTGCTGTCTGTGTGTGTGTCTGTCCGTGTGTCTGTCTGTCTGTCTGTGTTTGTCCGTGTGTCTGCTGTCTGTCTGTGTGTTTGTCCGTGTGTCTGTCTGTCTGTCTGTGTTTGTCCGTGTGTCTGCTGTCTGTCTGTGTGTCTGTCCGTGTGTCTGTCTGTCTGTCTGTGTTTGTCCGTGTGTCTGCTGTCTGTCTGTGTGTTTGTCCGTGTGTCTGCTGTCTGTCTGTGTGTTTGTCCGTGTTGTCCGTGTGTCTGCTGTCTGTCTGTGTGTTTGTCCGTGTGTCTGCTGTCTGTCTGTGTGTTTGTCCGTGTATCTGCTGTCTGTCTGTGTGTCTGTCCGTGTGTCTGCTGTCTGTGTCTGTCCGTGTGTCTGCTATTTGTCTGTGTGTTTGTCCGTGTGTCTGCTGTCTGTCTGTGTCCGCAGTCCAAATCCCTCAATTTTCGGGCCGCAGGCAGCTCCCAGATTTTCTGCTCCCGCGCTTTTCCCGACGCTGCACCGTCAGCGCCGTTTTTTCCAATGCGTTTTTGCTGACTTTTTGCATTCTCGAGGCCGGCAGTTTTTATCTGTTCGATTTTTAATAAATTTGAAACTTTTTGTTTTACTGGGCGACGGCTGCGTTTGACTTGCTTTGTCTTGGGCTGCGGGCTTCAGAACAGGTGTTACAGTGAGTGCCTGTTAGACACAGGGTGTTACAGTGAGTGCCTGTTAGAGCCAGAGTGTTACAGTGAGTGCTTGTTAGACAGAGGGTGTTACGGTGTGTTTGTGCCTGTTAGACACAGAGTGTTACAGTGTGTGCCTGTTAGACAGAGGGTGTTACAGTGTTTTTGTGCCTGTTAGACACAGAGTGTTACAGTGTGTGCCTGTTAGACAGAGGGTGTTACAGTGTTTTTGTGCCTGTTAGACACAGAGTGTTACAGTGTGTGCCTGTTAGACAGAGGGTGTTACAGTGTGTGCCTGTTAAACACAGGGTGTTACAGTGAGTGCCTGTTAGAGACAGGGTGTTACAGTGTGTTTGTGCCTGTTAGACACAGGGTGTTACAGTGAGTGCCTGTTAGACACAGGGTGTTACAGTGAGTGCCTGTTAGACACAGGGTGTTACAGTGAGTGCCTGTTAAACACAGGGTGTTACAGTGAGTGCCTGTTAAACACAGGGTGTTACAGTGAGTGCCTGTTAAACACAGGGTGTTACAGTGAGTGCCTGTTATACACAGGGTGTTACAGTGAGTGCCTGTTAGACACAGGGTGTTACACTCGCTGTCTAACACCCCAATACACGGTGCCACAGGCAGTTACTCAACAATATCAAGGCTGCATACCGCAGGTTACCAAAATACTGCACCATATTCTACTGTACCATCATCGTTACAATGATGAGTGCCTCCCAGTGTGAAGTCACACTGACAGGCACTCGCAGACCCAACTGTACTGACTGTTGTATCGTACATCTCACTGTAACCATACAGTACTGAGTGCACTTTGATGCACTTTTACCTTGATCTGTTTGTACTTTTACTGTGTGCATCGGTGTGCTGCCTCCAGCATGCTTAATATTTACGCTATTAAAGTACCTTTATTTATTACATTTTTCCTCAAAAAAGTAGTGTAAACTGCGACTGTACTACTTTATTCAGCCACCGACTGCCCACTTCAAATTGCGTTACCTACTGAAATAATATTGAATTCTGTGGTGTAAAACTAAAACTATACTTAGTGTTACTCTGGAGTTCTACAATAGTTATTGATTAATAAATTACTTCTGTTATGTAATACTACTTATTCAGTACATATGTACTTGAGGACTTAGCTTACTCATATATATCATACTTCCCAGTAATATTAGGAATTATTTCAGTGTATGACAATTGCACCTGCCAATGGCTGAAAATCAGGTTTAGACTTATGCTGCGTTTCCCCGTCTCCCATCCTCTACTCAGCTTCCGGTTCCCCATCCGCTACTCAGCTTCCGGTTCCCCATCCGCTACTCAGCTTCCGGTTCCCCATCCGCTACTCAGCTTCCGGTTCCCCATCCGCTACTCAGCTTCTGCGATTCCCCATCCGCTACTCAGCTTCTGCGATTCCCCATCCGCTACTCAGCTTCCGGTTCCCCATCCGCTACTCAACCTCTGGTTCCCCATCCCCTACTCAGCATCCGTTACCCCATCCTCTACTCAGCATCCGTTACCCCATCCCCTACTCAGCTTCCGCGGTTTACCATCCGCTACTCAGCTTCCGATTCCCCATCCCCTACTCAGCTTCCGCGGTTTACCATCCGCTACTCAGGTTCCGGTTCCCCATCCAATACTCAACCTCTGGTTCCCCATCCCCTACTCAGCATCCGTTACCCCATCCCCTACTCAGCTTCCGCGGTTTACCATCCGCTACTCAATCTCTGGTTCCCCATCCCCTACTCAGCATCCGTTACCCCATCCTCTACTCAGCTTTCGCGGTTTACCATCCGCTACTCAGCTTCCGGTTCCCCATCAGCTACTCAGCTTCCGGTTCCCTATCCGCTACTCAGCTTCCGGTTCCCCATCAGCTACTCAGCTTCCGGTTCCCCAGCCAGCCAGCCAGCCCCGCGGCCTCATTGCAGCGCTGAGCCCAGCATCCCAACTGCTTCATCATGGTATTCGGCGGAGCTTCCGGTGGCAGCAGGCAGTCGGCGCTGGCGCCGCGCGATCCGAGCGACGAGGCGTTCCGCAAAATCTTCGTCGGCGGCCTCAGTCCCGACGTGAGCACCGACGGCCTGCGCGAGTACTTTGCCAAGTTCGGCGAAGTCACCGACTGCGTGGCGGTCAGGAACCCGGCCACTCAGCGGTCCAAGGGCTTCGGCTTCGTCACCTTCAAAGACGCCGAGACCGTGAATGCGGTGCAGGCCAAGCGGCCCCACACCATTCAGGATAAGGAGGTGAGCGGAGCTCTGAGTAGCCCAGAAATGCCTCAGCTGCTCCCAGCCTCCCAGATGAAGCCTCAAATGCCTAAGCTGCTCCCAGTCTCCCAGATGAAGCCTCAAATGCCTCACTCAGCTGCTCCCAGGCTACCAGATGAAGCCTCAAATGCCTCACTCACAGCTGCTCCCAGCCTCCCAGATGAAGCATCAAATGCCTCACTCACAGCTGCTCCCAGCCTCCCAGATGAAGCATCAAATGTCTCACTCACAGCTGCTCCCAGCCTCCCAGATGAAGCCTCAAATGCCTCACGGCTGCTCCCAGCCTCCCAGATGAAGCCTCAAATGCCTCACGGCTGCTCCCAGCCTCCCAGATGAAGCATCAAATGCCTCACTCACAGCTGCTCCCAGCCTCCCAGATGAAGCATCAAATGCCTCACTCACGGCTGCTCCCCGCCCTCTCCCAGGTGGAGGTGAAGCGCGCGATGCCCCGTGACGAGGGCGACCGCCCGGAGTTCCGCGTCACCACCCCGAAGCTGTTCGTTGGCTCGCTGCCGAAGGACGCCACCGAGGACGAGATCCGCGAGCAGTTCGGCCAGTTCGGTGACATCGAGTCCGTTGAAATCGCCCGCGTCAAGGAGACGGGCGACAGTCGCGGCTTCGGCTTCGTGACCTTCTCCGACTACGACTCCGTTGACAAGGCGGTGCTGCACCGGCCGCACCGAGTAAAGAACTGCGGTGTGGATGTGCGCAAGGGTCTCAGCCGCGAGGAGATGCAGCGGGTCCGCATGCGCCAGCAGCAGCAGCAGCAGCAGTTCCAGCAGCCCTACGGCTACCCGTACCAGCAGCAGGAAGCTGGAGGCTACGGCGGCTTCGCTGGAGGCTACGGCGGTGGCTACGGCGGCGGCTACGGGCCGCAAATCGGGCGCGGCGGCTGGCGGGGGGTGCCGTACGCAGGCGGCTGGCAGCGAGGCGGCGGCGGCGGCGGCTACCGAGGAGGTCGCGGCCGCGGCATTTGAGGCCGGCTGAGCAACTGCGGGTTTCGGCTGGGCCGGGCGGTGCTGAGCAGCCGACTGTCTCTCCTCTGACAGCCCAGCCGCCTGTGGCGCGGTGCACCGCTTTGTTAGAAACGCGGCGAGTCTCAAAGCCGGCCGTACCGGTCCCGGGCTTCTCCCACTGCCAGCTCTGTTTTTTATTCATATTTATAAGCGACTTGACCGGCTGTTCAAAGTGACGCCTCACCCTACTGGCAGTAGTATATCGTCTGCGTGTCTCTAATTATTATTATCCTTTGTTATAATCGCTGTTGTTTCAAGTGGCACCAATTTAAACAGTTAATTGGGTTATCAGTTATCTGTAGGAATGCGAGCTGGTCAGTCAGCCTCTGCTAATCATCCGGCCCCATATTGATAATTTGCCCGCTTTGCCCTCCCTGCCCGCCTTGCAAACCCGCCGCCCCCGCCCAGGCCCGCCCGCAGCTGTTCTGTTGTTGCTGAGGTCCCGAGTTCGAGTCCCTCCGCCGCCGTCCCAGCTGCATGGACAATTTTGAGTCAGGCAGCGGCAGCGGCGGCTTCTGACCTTCCCTGTGCTTTTTTCTAACTGGTGTCAGAGCGGAAATACAATTTCTAAGAAACACCGCGGCTGCGCACCTGCGGCGCTCGCGGCTCCTCTGGGGCGCGAGTTTGGAGATAAAATGCTTTTTTGCCATGGCGACCTGCGGCTTTGTTACCTGCTTTTGAAGTGACTGTGAGCTGGAGCCACATTGGTGACTCACTCATTGGTGACTGAGCTGAGGCCACATTGGTGACTCACTCATTGGTGACTGTGAGCTGAGGCCAGATTGGTGACTCACTCATAGGTGACTGTGAGCTGAGGCCAGATTCAGTCTGGTGAAAGAGTCTTCAGTGTGTCGAATTTTACTCAAGGTTGGCAGAGAATTTATTAAAGTGACCGCAAAGCTTTGTGTTTGAAAAATATCAGGCAAAACATGCGAGCAAGGATCCGTGTCTCTGGTCTGCGAAATGTCCCGTGGGAAAATACGCTCCCACGTGTCACGCAGGGGCTATCGGTTGACAAGCTTAGCAGATCGGATTTCACGTTTTCGTAATAATTCTGGTCTAAATACCAGCAAGTCTTGCAGCCAGACGTTGGCGAGCTTCTACGGCTCGTATTATGAGTGCAGCGCCTTTTTTAATCAGTGGTAGATTGTGTACAGTGTATATGATTTTTGAGGTAGACAATCATTAATTATTTACAGTGGCGAAGCTCTAGTGAATACGAAGATCTAGTGAAATGACAACGCCGTTGCATGGAAACTTCTACGGCAGCGACCTATATATTTTGACACGATATTATAAAGATAAAAGGGACTAAAAACGCAAAGTAACAATTGTAGAAGTGATGAGTATGAGTACGCGACAGTGTACGCACAAGCGAAAGTACAGAGAGGAGATAAAATAGCCAGAGCAGCGCAACCCGAAAACACACAACCCAACACAGCACCAACACCCAAGACACTCGTGACACACGCCACAACAAAAACCACATGCACAAGCACAAGCGTTGATTAATTAGCCAACAGCGTGAGACAATGATTATGAGCTGTTTGAGTAGCGACTGGCTTTGCCACAACTGAGCGGCTTCCCATGATTACGAATTTGGTTCCGGAGTAGCACTGCGTCTCATTGTAGGACTCAATTCAGTCACTGAGTGTTCATGAGGGAGCTGTCAGTCACTGAATGTTCATGAGGGAGCTGTCAGGCTGTCAGTCACTGAATGTTCATGAGGGAGCTGTCAGTCACTGAATGTTCATGAGGGAGCTGTCAGGCTGTCAGTCACTGAATGTTCATGAGGGAGCTGTCAGTCACTGAATGTTCATGAGGGAGCTGTCAGTCACTGAATGTTCATGAGGGAGCTGTCAGGCTGTCAGTCACTGAATGTTCATGAGGGAGCTGTCAGGCTGTCAGTCATTGCCGGAGTATGCAATATTTTAAATCATCAAAGTACATTTAATACAGTATATTCATTAGGAACATGTACAGTACAGTAAAATTTCTCAAACAGCTCGCGCAAAAGCCAGTTAAGTTTAAAAAGTTAAACATGTAAATATTTAAAATGAACATTTTTGATTTAAAAACAAAATTTATTAAAAAGGCGGAGAGGCTTACAAAATTCCGAGTTCAACTCAAGCTGCTGCATCAAGTCTCTCCAGCTGGCTGCTGGCTGAGGAGGTGCCGGCTGACCTTTGATGCTATTGTGACCTTGCAGCCTTTTATGTACTTTTATTCTTGTCTTCAGGGATTTTGCAGGTGATTCACTGTAGGATTCTCATTTTGTATTTAGGAATTTACTTTTGTTAACTCAAAATCATGAAAGCTCTTAGCACGCGGCAGTTTGAAGGCAGCATTGAGGGGCAGAAAGCACAGAGGGTAAGATCGAGAACTGAGGCACGAACTCTTCCATTATTTTCAAATTTGTGTGTTAACTGAAAAAAGCAAGCAAACAGACTACAAATGTATTTTAGCAAAGTAACAAAATGATGAATTGCAAATTGGGGAATTTTATCATTTCGTCGATATCTGACGAGCTGAGGGTGGGATTTCATGAGGGAGCTGTCAGGCTGTCAGTCACTGAGTGTTCATGAGGGAGCTGTCAGGCTGTCAGTCACTGAATGTTTATGAGGGAGCTGTCAGGCTGTCAGTCAGTGAATGTTCATTAGGGAGCTGTCAGGCTGTCAGTCACTGAATGTTCATGAGAAGCTGTCAGGGGGACGCTTTCATAAAACATAAATTTCACAACGCCTAAATTTAATAACGCCTAAACCCAAAAATGCAGCGTCCTTCACATCGCCTAAATCTCAAAACGCCTAAAATTTTTGCTAATTAAAAATTTTAATGTTTTGAAATTTAGGCGATATGAAATTTAGGCGTTGTGAAGTCATGTGCTTTAGGCATTGTGAAATTTAAGCCTTAGAAAGCGCCCCCCTGTCAGGCTGTCAGTCACTGAAGGGTACATGAGTACCTGATGAAAGTACAAAAAATTAATTTGCAGACTGATTGAGCTGAATTCATGAGCAGGTACTTAAATAATCAGGGAGCATGTACACACAGCATTTTAAGCTATCAAAGAACATCTAAAATATTTATCAGTAACATATGCAGTAAAAGTTTCTCGAAAAGCCCCCAAATCCAGAAAACCTTTAAAAATTACGAGTTCAACTCAAGCTGCTGCATCAAGTCTCTCCAGCTTCTCCCTGACCCAACAGACCTTTGAATTTTCCAGGTTCATGCAGATAACTGCTACCTGTGCATTTGGCTTGAATATTTCATTAAACAGCAGTGGCAATTGGGTATTGAAGTCCGCAAAACAAAATCGCAGAGAAAAGCCCGCATCAAAGCAGACACGCAGTTTGAAGGGAAAAAGCTATTCAGCATGCAGTGTGAATTGAATCGCAGCAAAAATGTACAAAACTGCAGTTCATAGCATGAGGGCTGCTCGCACTCCATTCCATTTCCAGAGTAAATTGTATTCGCAACGAAAAGAGCACCAGGCAGTCAGTCTGACTCGGCCTTCCTTTTACGACCTCGACTTTGCGACTCGACTTTGAGGACTCCGGATGCTGCATCAAGTCCCTCCAGCTTCTGCCTGACCCAGCCGATCTTCTCCTCGTCCTGCGTCTCCATGGCGACGCGTCTCTCTTTCTCGATCATCTCCATCTGCTGCAGGCTGAGCTCCACGTGCTCGCGGCAGTCGCTGTAGTGAGCCAGAGTGAGCAGCTCCTCCAAGTCCGGGTCTCCAAGCAGCTGTTCAATCCAATGATCGAATGCGATTGCAGGTGCGCGATTGCGGAGCAGCTCAGCTTGGAGACTCCAGCTCAGGCAGCGGAAGTTCACGTACAGGTGGGAGGAGAGAGGCTGCGACAGTCTGGCTGTGAACAGAGTCTGCGTGAACTCGGGAAGGAATGGGAAGCGAGGTGGACAGTCGCAGGGGAGGCAGAACCTCCATGCCCAGTCTAAAACTTTTGGCAGTCTTATACTTTTTAGCAAAATACCCTCTTCATAAATATCCTGTGGCTCCAACCCTGACTCAACCTGATGTCTCTGAAGCTCCATCGCGAGTCTCTTAGCCTCCTCAGATTCTCCGAACTTCAAATGCGCCATGGCGGTCATGCACAGGGCGGCGCACTTGCACCACTGCAGATGATTCAGGAGACTGAGCTGCCTCATCAGGGTGTCTCTGTCACTCGATTCTGACTGCAGCTCGCTCACACACTGGTGCACCACACTGTACACGTCTGCGAACTTGTAGTAAAACTCATAGTGACCACTTCCTTCCCTGATCTCCGTGACAGCAGGCGGCGCTGTCAGAGGCAGCAGAGTGAACGGGTGAAAGTAGAACTTCTCTGACTTCAGAGGTCTCACGAGTCTCCTCAGCTGCTCGACCACTCCGCCGATGTCGCTTCTCAGCTCACAAAGTCGGTCTCGAACCCTCGCCTTCGTGTTGTCGAAGTCGCCGCCGATTCCAGCGTTCTTGAAGTAGAGCGGAGCGTCGGGCATGAAGAAGTGCGGCATGCACTCATCGGGCGAGCTGCTCGAGTCGATAAAGCTCAGCATCATGTCGAGAGACTCTTTGAGTAGAGTGATCAGATTGTGGGGCTGCCAAGCTTCAGCTTTAGTAGCGCCATGAATTCCAAGCGGGATCCACCATGCTTCAGCTTTCGGATCTGTGCCATGCTTCTCCAGCATGAAGAATAGCAGAGTCTTTGCATGGTAGGTCTTGAGTCCAGGTGTGTCCAGAGTGAGCGGCAAGTGTCTCTTGAAGATGAACTTGGTGAGTGTGAACAGCTGGCCCTGGACTGTGCTCAGGTCTCTCATGATGTGTTTCTCTTGGAAGCTGAAGCTCACTCTGAGCTCGTTGGTCTTACTCGGTCTGGTCGCTCGCACGAGGTGAACAAGATCGCTGTATCCAAGCAGTTGTTTCACTCTGTTTTTACAGAAACTGCTGCAGCACTCGATCGCATGGCACGTGTCTTGTGCAGGCCGCACACCGCACGCCGTGGCTGTCACTGCAGGTTGGCTGCCTGCAGAGCGCAGTGAGAGGAGAGTCGCTTTGTTAAATTCGTTAAAATGCTTGTAGAGAGTTATTAGACCATACCGTAATGCTCTACTTAAAGTAATATTCTAAGGAAGTCAATTTCTTTCAATATGAGTCATATCTATTTTAGGAATCACGCGCAAACAGAATGATTTAGAACCCTACATTGTTTGATCAAGGAACCGGATTTCAACAGCTGTATTTGTTTTTCTATGGTAATGCTCAAACATGCATGACCGCTTAATCAAACATTTTTGACCTAAGTAAATACCCAATCCCAAACCGGTTTTTCTCCAAAATTTTGCTATAAATATAAGTCAACATTCGAGTCAAAAATTCAGACTCAGGGCGGTCTCTAAGAAGACTCCGAAGAAATAAGAAGACCAATCACAGAGGGACCACACCTGTCCAATTGGTAAGCGTTTACCCGATTTAGTTAATTGTTAATAGCGCTAATAAGTTGATTAATTGAGTATACGAGAGCCACTTATCGCTCGACACATTTGAGAAAGGCCTCCTTGTTTCCTAGGATACATTCGTAGAGGATTTATTGAATTGAATTGAGTTATCCGTTACGTTTCGGACGTAACGAAGAAGACGCCCTTCAGGAGGACCTATCACAGAAAGTTAGAGGATTCAATTGTTCATAAGGGCGCACGTTCTACTGTTAATTCCGAGCTCGAGGACCGTCAAGAAATTCTGATTCGCTCTCGTTTTTGGTCGACCCACAGATAAAAGTCAAGGACTCAAGAAGACTACTCCAAATCGGCCGCTACTACCGTTCAACCAAGTCAGGCAGAGTCACACACCCACCGCAAGAACCAGAAGCCTACCAACCACAAGAGGATCCGCTGCAGTAAGTTATTTGAACTGGTAAATACCTAGGCACTTGTTCCCCAGTGTCTAGAAGTGGGAGTTTTTGAGTGACTGATCACCACTCTTAAACTCTTCATGCTTGCAGGGGCACCGCTATGGAGCTGATGATGGGCCGAGAAAGAGAAAAATTATTTTACGCTTCTACTTTCTCTCAGCTCAGGTTTTAACGTATCGCGTTTTGTAGACATGAGTATAATATAACGCGCCCTCACAAAATTCTACATTGATGCCCCGCAAAAAGTAATGTTTATATTATTGTCATTAATGCAAGAGATTTCCGGGCATCAATGTCGAAAATTCCGGGCTCTGTGTTATTACACAGAATGCAGTTGAAATGTCTATGGCCATTCTTTCTTTTGATTTGCGAGCTCTGGGCCATAGACGAAGTTTTGATGGTCCAGGTCTAGAGATGGACAGTAAAACTGAAGGAGCTAGAAAAATGCTAAATGTATATTTTTTCAAATCTATTTGATATTTTTCAAATCTGTCAGGACTAAGCTGTGCTTGACTTCTGAAAATGATCTACCATTTAATTAATTATTCTAATCTGCCGGGAGAAATGGTTTCCGGTATGTCGGCCGAAGAGCTGGCGTGGGTATCATCCGAGTCGAACAGCCGGTATTTGGAGGAACTGAGCGAAGAATTTGCGCGCAAGATAGAATCAGAAGAGATTCTCGACATTCCGGAGGACGTGATGCAAGAGTTGAATCAGCTTGAACGAGATGGAATACCGGACTCCTTCGCCCGGCAGATGGAGGACAATGTGAGCCGCTTCAAGACTTTTCTGGAAGAAATGAAACTGTCAACGGATCTGCCGCGAATTCCAAAGTCGATTCTGGCTAATTATTTGCGTTTCTTCTATTCGACACTGCGAACAAAGGACGAGCGGTACTATGCTCCAGCAAGTCTCATCTGCATTAGAGCCGGACTGCATCGCTTCTTCTGTCTCAGTCGCCCAGAGATTAACATTAACATTAACTTCTGCTGTTATTTGTTTGCCTCTGTTTCACACTGTTGTTCTATTTCGCTCTATTACTGAGATAGAAAATACCATAGACAATTCAAGGCACGAATTGCCACATTGACGCCCGGAAAAGGGACGCTTAAGCCGGCAAAAATTAATGACAATGTATGCTAAGTTTCTGTTGAGATTCCCCTGCCTTACTTCTTAAAAAATAAAAAAATTACAAACAGTGCGAGAAAGGGTGAAAATATGTGAATAAAAACCAGACGATATAAACCTCATGGCAGAGAAGCTGCTTGGAGCTGCTGGAGGCTGAATTAAAATTCGAGCAAATTAATGGGCAAATCCAGCGAATCCTGCTGCATGCGGATCTCAGCATTTTGATGATGAACCCAGCGTCACTCACCTGCTCCCACTGCCACCTGTGCGTGGCCCTCCGTGACCTGCAGCCGAGTGGCGTTTTGGCAGGATCCAGATCTTCCTTTGCAGCCACCTTCCAGATGGAACTCTTGCCCTTCAACCAGCACAGTCCAGTCAATGTCCGAGTCTGCAGCTGTCCTGCCGTTCACTTGCACCAGACTGTTGGCCCAGCCCTCTGCGTAGCTGCCCGTCATCTGCCTGCGATCCTGTGTGAGGACTTGAGCGACTCCTTCCAGCCAGTCAGCCAGTCTCTGCTGACACTTTGCTCTCTGATGGGTGAATCCCGCATCGCTGAGCAGTCGATGCAGCTCCTCGCTGAGACGGTGGTCTTGCTCGGAGTGGTCTGAGAGTCTGGGGGGGGGATGATGAGAAAGGAGTCAGTGGAGTGAAGCGTGGCCCAAGCTCGACCCAAGAGAGGGCAGTGAAAGCGGTCAGACTCACTGATGAAGGCGTTGAGCGGCTGGCTGTGGGTGCTGAGGGTTTCTGGAATGTGTGAAGGAAAGCGAGGTAAGGTAGCGAAGTGATTGCAAGTAGAATGGCAACTAATGGCAACTGACTCGGTGGGATTCAGCAGCCGCAGCACCTGCCGCTGCTCAAATCGCTCTGCGAGCTGCGCACAGGTGAGGCCCTGACTGTCTCGATGGCTGGCATCGGCTCCATTGTCGATGAGAATCTTGGCTGCTTGCACGTAACCGGCTTGGCAGGCTCGTGAGAGAGCGGTGCGACCGTGAGTGTCTTGAGCGTGCAGTGAGGCGCCGAGATCGATGAGTTTGTGAATGAGTTCGTGATGACCTGCATCAGCTGCCAGCATGAGAGCGGTGGCTCCGGTGTTGTCGTCTGGGAGATCGACATGCTGTGTGCTGAATCGCTGATGATTGAGCAGTGTGGCGGCAAGAGCGACGTGTCTTTGAGAGATGGAGAGACGGAGCAGCTGTGTGATTTGAGCTGTCTGCATCTGAGAGAGGGTTTTGTTGAGAACGGAGTTTCTGTCTTCGATGGCCATTGCTGCAGTGAAGCTGAGGATGGTGTTGTATTGAAAGAGCCAGTCGGGCTCGAGACCGAGGGAGGCAACGACATTTTCGTGAAGACGAGAGCAAGCCGCGATTGCGCATTGGAAACGGAGATTCGCTCTCTGATCCAGACTAGAGACACAGGAGATGAGAAACTTGACGATTTCAAAGTGATCAAAAATTGCAGCTTTATCGGCAGCTTTGATGCAGCAGGTGTCCCTGTTTGATTGGTCATTGATTTGTGAGACGAAAAACTTGACGATTTCAAAGTGACCATTTTGCAGCTTTTCGGCAGCTTTGATGCAGCAGGTGTCCCTTTTGATTGGTCATTGATTTGTGAGAGAAAACTTGACGATTTCAAAGTGACCATTGTGCAGCTTTTTCGGCAGCATTGATGCAGCAGGTGTCCCTGTTTGATTGGTCATTGATTTGTGGGACGAGAAACTTGACGATTTCAAAGTGACCATTGTCTGCAGCTTTTTCGGCAGCTTTGATGCAGCAGGTGTCCCTGTTTGATTGGTCATTGATTTGTGGACGAGAAACTTGACGATTTCAAAGTGACCATAATTTGCAGCATTTTCGGCAGCTTTGATGCAGCAGGTGTCCCTTTTGATTGGTCATTGATTTGTGAGAGAAAACTTGACGATTTCAAAGTGACCTAATGCAGCATTCGGCAGCATTGATGCAGCAGGTGTCCCTTTTTGATTGGTCATTGATTTGTGGGACAAGAAACTTGACGATTTCAAAGTGACCATTGTTTGCAGCTTTTCGGCAGCATTGATGCAGCAGGTGTCCCTTTTTGATTGGTCATTGATTTGTGGACGAGAAACTTGACGATTTCAAAGTGACCATTGTCTGCAGCATTTTCGGCAGCTTGATGCAGCAGGTGTCCCTGTTTGATTGGTCATTGATTTGTGGGACGAGAAACTTGACGATTTCAAAGTGACCCTTGACTGCAGCCCATTCGGCAGCTTTGATGCAGCAGGTGTCCCTGTTTGATTGGTCATTGATTTGTGAGACGAGAAACTTGACGATTTCAAAGTGACCCTTGACTGCAGCCTTTTCGGCAGCTTTGATGCAGCAGGTGTCCCTGTTTGATTGGTCATTGATTTGTGAGACGAAAACTTGACGATTTCAAAGTGACCCTTGACTGCAGCTATTTTGGCAGCTTTGATGCAGCAGTGTCCCTTTTTGATTGGTCATTGATTTGTGAGACGAGAAACTTGACGATTTCAAAGTGACCATGGTCTGCAGCTATTTTGGCAGCTTTGATGCAGCAGGTGTCCCTTTTTGATTGGTCATTGATTTGTGAGACGAGAAACTTGACGATTTCAAAGTGACCATGGTCTGCAGCTATTTTGGCAGCTTTGATGCAGCAGTGTCCCTTTTTGATTGGTCATTGATTTGTGGACGAGAAACTTGACGATTTCAAAGTGATCAAAAATTGCAGCTTTTCGGCAGCTTTGATGCAGCAGGTGTCCCTTTTTGATTGGTCATTGATTTGTGGACGAGAAACTTGACGATTTCAAAGTGACCATTGTCTGCAGCTATTTTGGCAGCTTTGATGCAGCAGTTGTCCCTTTTTGATTGGTCATTGATTTGTGACGAGAAACTTGACGATTTCAAAGTGACCATTGTCTGCAGCTTTTTGGCAGCTTTGATGCAGCAGTGTCCCTTTTTGATTGGTCATTGATTTGTGGGACGAGAAACTTGACGATTTCAAAGTGACATTGCAGCTTTTCGGCAGCTTTGATGCAGCAGGTGTCCCTTTTTGATTGGTCATTGATTTGTGGGACGAGAAACTTGACGATTTCAAAGTGACCATTGTCTGCAGCTTTTTCGGCAGCATTGATGCAGCAGGTGTCCCTTTTTGATTGGTCATTGATTTGTGGGACAAGAAACTCGGCGATTTCAAAGTGACCCTTGACTGCAGCTTTTCGGCAGCTTTGATGCAGCAGGTGTCCCTTTTGATTGGTCATTGATTTGTGGACAAGAAACTTGACGATTTCAAAGTGACCATTGTCTGCAGCTTTTTCGGCAGCATTGATGCAGCAGGTGTCCCTGTTTGATTGGTCATTGATTTGTGAGACGAGAAACTTGACGATTTCAAAGTGACCATTGTCTGCAGCTTTTTCGGCAGCATTGATGCAGCAGGTGTCCCTTTTTGATTGGTCATTGATTTGTGGGACAAGAAACTCGGCGATTTCAAAGTGACCTTGTCTGCAGCTTTTCGGCAGCTTTGATGCAGCAGGTGTCCCTGTTTGATTGGTCATTGATTTGTGAGACGACAAACTTGACGATTTCAAAGTGACCATGGTCTGCAGCTTTTTCGGCAGCTTTGATGCAGCAGGTGTCCCTGTTTGATTGGTCATTGATTTGTGGGACGAGAAACTTGACGATTTCAAAGTGACCCTTGACTGCAGCTTTTCGGCAGCTTTGATGCAGCAGGTGTCCCTTTTTGATTGGTCATTGATTTGTGGACAAGAAACTCGGCGATTTCAAAGTGACCATTGTCTGCAGCTTTTTCGGCAGCATTGATGCAGCAGGTGTCCCTGTTTGATTGGTCATTGATTTGTGAGACGAGAAACTTGACGATTTCAAAGTGACCATTGTCTGCAGCTTTTTCGGCAGCTTTGATGCAGCAGGTGTCCCTGTTTGATTGGTCATTGATTTGTGGGACGAGAAACTTGACGATTTCAAAGTGACCCTTGACTGCAGCCTTTTCGGCAGCTTTGATGCAGCAGGTGTCCCTTTTTGATTGGTCATTGATTTGTGGGACAAGAAACTCGGCGATTTCAAAGTGACCATTGTCTGCAGCTTTTTCGGCAGCTTTGATGCAGCAGGTGTCCCTGTTTGATTGGTCATTGATTTGTGAGACGAGAAACTTGACGATTTCAAAGTGACCATTGTCTGCAGCTTTTTCGGCAGCATTGATGCAGCAGGTGTCCCTGTTTGATTGGTCATTGATTTGTGGGACGAGAAACTTGATGATTTCAAAGTCACCGTTGTCTAAAGCACTGTGAGTGGCCTGAACGATATCACTTAAGCTGGACGATGTCGTACCATGGGCACGTCGAGCAGTTTGCGGGATGTTTTCGGTCGTGACGAACTGATGCTGACTTTGATTTTGGCTCATTGTTCTCTAGAACTGTGTTGGATTAGTAAGGTTAAAAGTGGTGGAAAATAGGAGAAAGTTGGGGATGTAGGGAAAATGAAGTGGAGGGAGAAGAAAGTGAGGGAGCTGTGGCGCCGCCTGGCTTAGCTCATTGACTGATTTTTACTGACTTACTTTGTGTACGTAATATTTACTCATCGCCAATGTACGTAGCGTTCACGCGCCACGTTGTGCCTAGGCTAAAGTTAGAAATGTTTGACTGCGCTATATTATAGGCGTTTTGTCGGTTGTTTCTCAATATAATAAAGGCCGCTTAACTGTCACTTGAAGTTGCGTTTTTTTCTTGTGCTCAACTAAGCGCTCTCTTATAACGAAGAGTCCTCCTTATGGCTACGGCACGACATGTGCAAGAAAGAGAGAAGAGAGAAAGAGAGGAGGACGAAAGAAAGAGGGGAGGGAGGGAGAAGGAGGGAGGGAGGGAAAAAGAAGGGTGGGAAAAAGAAAGAGGAAGGGACAGAGGTAGAGGTGAGGTTTGCAGCTTTGCGGCTGTAAATGTTTTTAATGAATTATGAAGAGACTTTATGAACCTTGTCCGTAATGTCTGGCTGCTGTCAGAGTGGCAGATGTCAGTCACGGCTGCTGTCAGAGTGGCAGATGTCAGTCACGGCTGCTGTCAGAGTGGCAGATGTCAGTCACGGCTGCTGTCAGAGTGGCAGATGTCAGTCACGGCTGCTGTCAGAGTGGCAGATGTCAGTCACGGCTGCTGTCAGAGTGGCAGATGTCAGTTACGGCTGCTGTCAGAGTGGCAGATGTCAGTCACGGCTGCTGTCAGAGTGGCAGATGTCAGTCACGGCTGCTGTCAGAGTGGCAGATGTCAGTCACGGCTGCTGTCAGAGTGGCAGATGTCAGTCACGGCTGCTGTCAGAGTGGCAGATGTCAGTCACGGCTGCTGTCAGAGTGGCAGATGTCAGTCACGGCTGCTGTCAGAGTGGCAGATGTCAGTCACGGCTGCTGTCAGAGTGGCAGATGTCAGTCACGGCTGCTGTCAGAGAGGCAGATGTCAGTCACGGCTGCTGTCAGAGTGGCAGATGTCAGTCACGGCTGCTGTCAGAGAGGCAGATGTCAGTCACGGCTGCTGTCAGAGAGGCAGATGTCAGTCACGGCTGCTGTCAGAGTGGAGGTGTTTCAAAGGTTTGTGCAGCCGGTTGCCCGAAAGATTTTACCGCCTCATCTCTCAGCTGCCCGCCCTTTTGCAGCCTCTGGCGAGGCCGACCACCCCTCGGCCTGAGCAGCCGAAACTTCTCTCCCGAGCATGAGCGCTGAGTCCGCCGCCTTCGCCTCTGTGCACCCAGCATGGCAACGGAGAGGCTGCGGCTGCAGCGGCCACCCCAAGCTGTACTTGATGAGGCTGAGCTGACCCATTGTGCCCCAGTGCAGTCTGAGATCTTTAAATGCATTTAATTACTGAGCAGAGTAAAATGCTGCTCAGTCTCGCAGTGCTTCGGTGTGAGGAGGCGGTCAAATGTGCATAAAATGCATTGTTAAACTGGGCCAGTTTTCTCTCTCACTCTGCCTACTGGCCTTCTCAACTGTACAGTAGTTGTAGAGAATCGGTTGCTTAGCAACAGGGCTCTGGCTCTCTCCCGACTCTCCTATGCTTTTACCTGTCTCTCTCGTGCCCACCAAGAGACAGGGACTCCCACCAAGAGACAACAGACAGGGGCGCCCACCAAGAGACTGGGGCGCCCACCAAGAGACAGGGGCACCCACCAAGAGACAGGGGCGCCCACCAAGAGACAACAGACAGGGGCGCCCACCAAGAGACTGGGGCGCCCACCAAGAGACAGGGGCACCCACCAAGAGACAGGGGCGCCCACCAAGAGACAGTGGCGCCCACCAAGAGACAGGGGCGCCCACCAAGAGACAGGGGCGCCAACCAAGAAACAGGGGCGCCCACCAAGAGACAGGGGCGCCCACCAAGAGACAGGGGTGCCCACCAAGAGACAGGGGTGCCCACCAAGAGACAGGGGCGCCCACCAAGAGACTGGGGCGCCCACCAAGAGACAGGGGCACCCACCAAGAGACAGGGGCGCCCACCAAGAGACAACAGACAGGGGCGCCCACCAAGAGACTGGGGCGCCCACCAAGAGACAGGGGCACCCACCAAGAGACAGGGGCGCCCACCAAGAGACAGGGGCGCCCACCAAGAGACAGGGGCGCCCACCAAAAGACAGGGGCGCCAACCAAGAAACAGGGGCGCCCACCAAGAGACAGGGGCGCCCACCAAGAGACAGGGGTGCCCACCAAGAGACAGGGGTGCCCACCAAGAGACAGGGGCGCCAACCAAGAGACAGGGGCGCCCACCAAGAGACAGGGGCGCCCACCAAGAGACAGTGGCGCCCACCAAGAGACAGGGGCGCCCACCAAGAGACAGGGGCGCCCACCAAGAGACAGGGGCGCCCACCAAGAGACAGGGGCGCCCACCAAGAGACAGGGGCGCCCACCAAGAAACAGGGGCGCTCACCAAGAGACAGGGGCGCCCACCAAGAGACAGGGGCGCCCACCAAGAGACAGGGGCGCCCACCAAGAGACAGGGACGCCCACCAAGAGACAGGGGCGCCCAGCAAGAGACAGGGGCGCCCACCAAGAGACAGGGGCGTCCACCAAGAGACAGACAGACAGGGGTGCCCACCAAGAGACAGGGACTCCCACCAAGAGACAGGGGCACCCACCAAGAAACAGGGGCGCCCACCAAGAGACAGGGGCACCAACCAAGAGACAGGGGTGCCCACCAAGAGACAGGGGCGCCCACCAAGAGACAGGGGCGCCCACCAAGAGACAGGGGTGCCCACCAAGAGACAGGGGCGCCAACCAAGAGACAGGGGCGCCAACCAAGAGACAGGGGCGCCCACCAAGAGACAGGGGCGCCAACCAAGAGACAGGGGCGCCCACCAAGAGACAGGGGCGCCCACCAAGAGACAGGGGCGCCCACCAAGAGACAGGGGCGCCCACCAAGAGACAGGGACTCCCACCAAGAGACAGACAGACAGGGGTGCCCACCAAGAGACAGGGGCGCCCACCAAAAGACAGGGGCACCCACCAAGAGACAGGGGTGCCAGGGAGCCCACAGCGCAACAGCGAATACTTATTAATCTGAAGGTCTGCAGATGCATAATGTACAGGAATGCACGAACACACGAATGCACGATGCACGAACGACGCCATCATGTATATTTCCGTTTTCGCCACTTTACGCGTGGACCGCAAGCAATCTGATGGGGCGGGTGGTCCGCTGAGCTTTATCCGAGACCACCTTGAATACAAGCGCATCCCAGTTGACACAGCAGAGCCGATTGAGATCTGTCGCGTGCGTGTCTTTCTGGGCACCAAGAAGTCCCTGGTCGTTGACAACATCTACGCAACGATCGATCGAGGCACATCCGCCGCGACCCACGCCCGCACCGCTGCTGTCTACCGCGCTTTGAACCGGGAAGAGCTGCCAGATCCGCCAGGACGCAGTGCTCTTGGCGAGGTGCTCTTGGCGAGGTGCTCCTGGCGAGTTGCTCCTGGCGAGGTGTTCTTGGCGAGGTGCTCCTGGCGAGGTGCTCTTGGCGAGGTGCTCCTGGCGAGATGCTCTTGGCGAAGTGCTCTTGGCGAGGTGCTCTTGGCGAGGTGCTCCTGGCGAGGTGCTCCTGGCGAGGTGCTCCTGGCGAGATGCTCTTGGCGAGGTGCTCTTGGCGAGGTGCTCCTGGCGAGGTGCTCCTGGCGAGTTGGTCCTGGCGAGGTGCTCTTGGCGAGGTGCTCCTGGCGAGGTGCTCTTGGTGAGGTGCTCTTGGCGAGGTGCTCCTGGCGAGGTGCTCTTGGCGAGGTGCTCTTGGCGAGGTGCTCCTGGCGAGGTGCTCTTGGCGAGGTGCTACTGGCGAGGTGCTCTTGGCGAGGTGCTCCTGGCGAGGTGCTCTTGGCGAGGTGCTCCTGGCGAGATGCTCTTGGCGAGGTGCTCCTGGCGAGGTGCTCTTGGCGAGGTGCTCCTGGCGAGGTGCTCTTGGCGAGGTGCTCCTGGCGAGGTGCTCCTCTTTCTGGAAACTTCTGGCCTTCTCCGCGCCTACAGCACCATCGCTAACCCAGCCGCTGACCCCACCTGTCACCGCTGTATGGAGGGCCCTGAAGACCTCAAAAAACACTGGCTGGGTTGCCTCGCCCTCCCGGCACCTGAGGCTGAAAATCTTCGATGAGGACACCCTGGACTCGAGGTTCTGACCGCCGCCCCTGCGACGAGGTCGGTGGCGCTCTCTGATTGCACTTGATGCTTGTGGTGCTCGTAGTCCGCTTGGCGGGTAAGAATCTTGGCCTCTAAGAGCCGTATATTTGCGATATATATTCACGCAGCTGCCGACGTGCAGCTATGAGTTACGCAATACATTGGGGTACTGAGCACGTTGGCTAGAGAGCAAGAGAAAGGGCATTGTACACGCATAGGCTGCGCACCACATCTCTCCCCCAAAGCAAAAGAAAAGTCCAATACGAGAGGGTTTAAAATTTCATTGCGAAAATTGGTCAAGAAACGACGTGAAGGATTAAAAAAATTAATTAGTAAAACAGTCTCAAATTTTTTTGATTTCGAACGATTAAATACTTAAACAATTAAAGCATGCCGATCTTTGACAGCGTTCCGGCTCAGTTCGAATCAAGTCACTGCTTGTAGCAGACGGGCTGCTTTGCTGTCCTGGGATGAGGCCTCTGCGCAATCGGACCGTCGTTGGCCGAATTTGCCTCTGTCACAGGCGCCCCCGGCCGCTGATCGCCGTCCATCTCGTCAAGGTCCCAGGGGCACTCACGAAGCGGCTTCGTCTCGGTCACATGCCGCCGAATGACTGCCGTGCCGCGTTGCAGAGTCAGGGCGCCGCCGCTGACTGCCTTGACAAGCCAAGGCCGCGGGTCGAACGGACAGCGCAGCTTGGCCTTGCCGCGGTTTCTGAGCAGCACGCGGGCGCCTGCCAGGATGCCGTGTGGCGCAGCCGAACGCCGCGTGTCGGCCGCCTTGCGCATCGCCTGCTTGTAGCCGCGGTCGTGGAGCTGCAGCTGCCGTCCGGAGCTGCCGGTTTGCTTTGTCAGGCCAGATGGCAGGATGTCGCCGGTCTCTCGGTTGAACATGAGGTCGTTGGGCGTGCGGTCGGTGCCTTGGTGCACAGAGTTGCGGTATCCGAGCAGCCACTCGTGGATCGCCCGCCGCCAGTCGTTGCCTTCGGCCGTGGCGGCGTTGATGGCCTTGTTGAGGCTGCGGTTGAAGCGCTCCACCTCGCCGTTCGCCGCCGGGTAGAGTGGGGTGACCCTGCGCTGTCGAACCCGAGGCCGTCCAGAAACACGTTGAATTCTTCGCTCGTGAAGTAGGTGGCGTTGTCCGTAGTGATCTGCTGCGGCACACCGAAGCGGCTGAATGAGGCAATGACGCAGTTGATGACGCTGGCGCTGGTGAGGCTGCGCACCACGTAGAGGTCCGGGTAGCGGCTGAAGTAGTCCACCAAGACAACTACGTTCTCGCCCGTTGGGAATGGTCCGCACACGTCGACGCTGAGCGATTGCCAGGCCCCCGACGGAAGCGGCGTCGGCTGCATCGGCGGGTGTTTCACGGCGCCGTCGGTCCGGGCCGCTTGACACGGGAGGCAGTTAGTGACGACCGCCTCGACCTGCTTGGACATGCCGGGCCACCAGACCTTACGCTGCAGTCGGTCGCACGTCTTCTTCTGTCCGAGGTGGCCCTGGTGCGCTAAACGATCGTAAGCTGCTGAAGCTCCGCCGGATCACGATTCTGTTTCCCCGGAGCAGAAGGCCTGCGTGAACGCTCAGTTCGTCTTTGAGGGACCGAAAACTGTGCGCCGGGCTCGCCGCGCCGCAGCTCCAGTTTCCTGTTTCCAAGGCGCGCATGACGACACCAGAGCTGGGTCTCTCTCGGTCGCAGCCTGGATCCTGTCGACGGTCAGGCCCTTTGGGGTGGCCGCTTGGACAACGGCGTTGCACAGTCTGGTGTCCTCAGCCTCGTCTTTGTGTGACGATGCGCTTGTCAGCGGATTGCGGCTCAGTGGGTCTGCCGGGTTGTCCTCGCCTTTGCGGTAGTGCAGTGTGAACGTGAAGTGCTGGGTCTGCAGCATGATACGCTCGAGCCGGGGCGGCGGCCTTGAGTCTGCTCTGTAGATCCCGAGCAGCGGCTTGTGGTCGGTGTAGATATCAAAGTGCGGGCAGCCCTCCAGGTAAAACGCGAACTTCAAGCAGCCGAACTTGACGCCCAGGGCCTCGCGCTCGATCTGGCTGTAGCGCCGTTCGACGTCACTGAGCGTGCGGCTCGCGTAGGCCACCGGCCGCGTCTGCCCGCTTGGGTGCCGCTGCTGCAGAATGGCACCAACGCCGACGGGTGACGCAGCGACCACCAGCTCGGTCGGCAGCCGCTTGTCGAAGAAGGCCAGCGTGCAGCCCTCGGAGATGCAGTCCTTGACGGCCTGGAAGGACTGCTGCTGCTCGCGGTCCCAGACGAATTCCTGGCCTTTCGTGTTAGTCGCCTCAGCGGCTCCGCTTTGTTGGA
>NIVC01002739.1:0-106371 GCA_002269645.1 Macrostomum lignano
CGAAGCTTTCAAACTAGGCTTATAGAGTTTCATTCTAAGAATTTAGGGGTCGGCAATATAAAAGCTGTCGTAGCGTAAAGTTCGATCGTACGTCGGAACTTTTACACTACGGAGATGGGAGCTAAAACGATCTTATCTTACGATGTTCTGCATTAGGGCTTTTCAAATCCGGCCATATCCTCATACAAAATCATAACACTATAGGCGACTTCCACGAATCTTAGAAAACAAAAATTAAATACAAGAGCTCAATATAGGTTCTCTAAGGTTCCGCAAGAAAACTGTGGCTGGCAAATCTCGGCAAGCAAAGTTCTGCAAGCAAAATTCGGCAAGCAAAGTTCGGCAAGCAAACTTCGGCAAGCAAAGCTGCGGCAAGCAAAGCTCGGCAAGCAAACTTCGGCAGGCAAAATTCCGCAAGCAAAGTTCGGCAAGCAGACTTCGGCAAGTAAAATTCTGCAAGCAAAGTTCGGCAAGCAAAGTTCGGCAAGCAAAATTCGGCAGGCAAAGTTCGGCAAGCAGACTTCGGCAAGCAAATTTCCGCAAGCAAAAGTCCCGCAAGCAAACTTCTCGCAAGCAAATTTCATAGACCCAAAATGCTTCTGTTTAACTTACTACTGAACTGAAAGTATATAACACGCAAATTAGTTATTCTAGTATCTGTGGTTGTATCCTAATAGACAAATAGTCGATACCGAATTATAAGCTGAATTAATTGTCCCCATAAATATTCTACTGATCCATTCTGACTTTGCAGTTACCTAAAATTTGGCATCATCGGCTCCGCCATAGCAGCGCAAATGACTAAAGCGTTTGACGCAATCGGTGAGTGAGTCAGCGAACGAATTGGCGCATATCGTTCAGCTGTTGTAGGAAATATACAAGTGCATTTTTATCCTATGCACATACCATTGTCCCAGCGCCACTGCAGTTCTGTCACCCCAACCCAACCCCTAGCCTACTGTAAAGTGCTTCCTTTATTGGCGGCATCAAGCCCCGTTCCATGCACCTTTTCATCCTGACAGCTTCCTGCACTGTTCTGCCATTCCTGCTGCGCAGTACGGACGTCAGTAGATATTTTTTTTGGGGGGGGGCGTCTGCATGACATGCTCAATGCAAAACTGACAACTCAAGCCTCCATTTGTCACCTCTCTCTGCGTCCTTCAAGCCTCGTCTGTGTCTCCCCGTGTTTCTCTGGCGCAGTTCACATTTTCGACAGAGAATGAGTCGGTTTTTTTCCAGACTGGAGTCAATTTTTCTGATTAGGTTTTTTGTATTATTTTCTTGCACTAGAAATTCACTGCATGATAGGAGCATTATTTTTCTGACAGGTTTTAAAAGCTTTGGCAAACTTTCGTTTCTATTTGCATATTCAATGTTTTCTTCTTGCAATCAATTAGGAATAGGATCAAGACTGAGAGACATGTGCAGAGAAAATAGATTGACAAAAACTCTCCAAAATAACTCAAATTTATGTTTGGGGTGAACTTTTCTCCAACAAAAATGCTACTCTTTATTAATTAACATTTTCAGGCTCTCTGTGGACGGGCTTAGAAGATTTAGCTGTCAACGAGCAGCCTCTACTGCTCAGCTCAGAAGCTGAGAATTGCTACGCATCGTTACAGGCTACTGTTGATGTGAGTAGAATAGTCAGCCTTGAAAGCGACTTTTATAATTTAACAAAACTAATAGAATACGCTGTCAAAAAGCGTCGAAACGGTCTCAACCACAATTGGGACTGTATTAATGCAATGTATAATAGAGGAATGCATACGCTATTTTAAAAGATATAGGCAGCTGAAATGACTTTGATAAGCTTAGAAGCCCAAGCTTGCAGGCGTAAACAACTTGCTAATTGGTTCAGCAATAATGTACATTAGCCAGTCCACTGAAATGTACATACATATAACAGCTTTTTGGCTGGAATTCCGAGAAAGACAATAAAAATTGGGTGGGGAGGGGTGTGAAAAGGCGCGGTTGGAGGGTTTAAGCCGGGGTAAGAGCCAATAAATGAGCCTTGGCTTTAAAAACACATTAAAATGCTTCCGTTTAACTTGCTACTGAACTGAAAGTAGCTTACACGCAAATGTGCTGAGTGGCTCATCTAGTTATTCTAGTATCTGTGGTGCAAACAGTCAAAACCCACAATTTTTTCCAATGCATCCACGTTAAAAACAACAAACTGCAGACGACATCCAAGGCGACAATTCGTTTAGCTTTCGCCACAGCCTGGGGCCTGCGAGTGGCCCAACTGGCTCACGAGATGCACCTGATGAGGCGAACAGACAAGCAGCTGGGCCTGCCAACCTTGAGTTATTCAGCAGACCAGTTGCTGTTTATGGCTTTTGCGCAGGTAAGAAAAATCTTTATTTAATATGAAATTTCATAGCAGTATTATTGGCTTAACAAAATAATTGACAATGGAATTTTAGACTCACTGCGGCACCGAACGAGCGAAGTATAAACTTCGTCTCAGAGACAGTTATTTTCCGATGAAAAACAGGTATGAGATATGTGGATTTATTTGTTATTCAATGTTTGCTGCTCAAAGATCCATGATTTGCAGTACTGCAACTGCAACTTGTACATTTCCAGGGTTGAATTTGCTGTCCAAGGTTCGCCAGTGTTCAACAGAGCATTCTCATGCCACGAAAATCAAATGCCGGAAACTGCGTGGACGTGCAGCCCTTGATGCTGGGTTTCTTCCGACTATAACTATAATTCCATTGTTAATTTTTAAACTGATGGTTACTGTTGTTCCTATCTTATGCTTTGCTAACTCTGCAATGAAGCTAATGTATAATAGTGCTATAGCAATGCAACTAGAGCTATTATCTTGTCCCCTCCATAATTATCTGATATTCGGATTTGTTTATCAAATAAAGCCGGAAACTTTTGTACACACGAGCTATCGATACATCAAGTGATGTTTTAAACCATGGAAAACCAAAGCACGAGATGTCAGTTTAACACTAAGAAGAATACTGAAAGGCACCTCATCAAACGTAGAGCAGTTTATGCTGCTACTCGAGTACAACGAATACAAAATCATTCAGCCACGTCTTTGCAGTTGACAGGATACTGTACTTCTGTACGCTTCATTGAATAAAACAAAAGAAAACAGCATCTGCTGTGTTTGGGAACCCATGCGATACATTTCTGACAACCAGCTGATGCACAGTAGTCACTTATCCTAGCAGCTGTTCTGCTCAATTGAGCTGCAAAACATCATCTTCTAGCTTTGAGTTGCTAATATGTTTCGGTATTCACGCCTAGCTTATGCAAAAAATGTTGCTCAACCAATCGAGACGGTAAATTTTCTCCCCTAAAAAAATTCTGCCATTTGGCTTTTCTGAAGCGTCACTTTGCTGAGCCAAAGCTTACCGTGTAGGTTTCTTTTGTTGAGAAGATAACATTATATATACATGCAGCGGCGATGGGATTAAGATGTGTCTGCAAGCGAATCAACAGACACTTTTCCTGATCTCGCAGAAGAAACTCGCTGAAATGCGATCCAACTTTCTAATAAACAGCTTTATTAGTTTTATAGGTAAGTGCAATTTCGGCAAAACAGTCGGGATTCTAGGAATCGAGATACGTCTGGCCGCCCGTAAAATGACAGCCAAGTACCATGTACTTTTACTGCTTGTACGGTGCTGGCAACCCTATGTCCGTGTGTTGAGGTGCGACTAACCATGGCCAACGGTGCTTAACTTACTATCGTGTTAATCCTACTAGCTAGCAACACAATAACGCCTGGAAATCTTAGCCTTCCTCCCGCAGGCGCTCACTAGCTGCAGTCAATTTGTCCGCTCCTCCGGGCCAATCCAGCTCGACCCGACCGTCAGTAGTTTCTTCATCAGCGAGCCCGGCTCAGCCTCCATCCAAGACTGCCTGCTCAGCTGCCGGTCGAAGGGGTGTGTCGCAGTCAGCCTGCTGCGGGCCAGCCGCATCTGCCAGCTGCTCTTCGTCGAGGACGCCTCGCGGACTGCCGGATCGCCGCGCAGCCACGCGTGGAGGTCACTGGGATCCGAGGCTGGCGCCGAGGTGTGGAAGGCGGTCGACATCGACAGCATCATCGACTCCAGGAGGCTCAACATCACGCTGGAGTTTTCAAGTGAGTCGCCTGATTAATTCAATAAAGTTTAAAGCAATGAAGGCGTTTTAGAAAAGTGAGTTGGCGGATTCGACGTCCTAACACTCGAGCGAGTTAAGCAGGATTGGCTGCTGGCCTTGCAAGCTTGTTGGTGCATTTTATTCGATTTTGGGAGCCTGCGAATCTTCTAAGAAACACTAGGGATGCCAGCTACAAAGAGGATACCAGCTACAGAGGAGGCGCCAGCTACAGAGGGTACAGAGGGGGCGCCAGCTACAGAGGGGGCGCCAGCTACAGAGGGGGCGCCAGCTACAGAGGGGGCGCCAGCTACAGAGGGGGCGCCAGCTACAGAGGGGGCGCCAGCTACAGATGGGGCGCCAGCTACAGAGGGGGCGCCAGCTACAGAGGGGGCGCCAGCTACAGAGGGGGCGCCAGCTACAGAAGAGGCGCCAGCTACAGAGGGATGCCAGCTACAGAGAAGATGCCAGCTACAGAGAGGATGCCAGCTACAGAGGGGGGCGCCAGCTACAGAGGAGGCGCCAGCTACAGAGGGGGCGCCAGCTACAGAGGGGACTGCAAAACTGCAAAACCCGCAGACTCGAGCACAGGTACGAACGGCTCCATCCTGCAGCTGTCAATCAACGTGACAGGCTGCTATCGAATTAAGGCAGCAGGAGCCGCTGGCGGGTTCAACAGTTTCCACAATCGAGTCGGCGGCAGAGGCGCCTTCGCAGCTGGACGCTTCAAACTCGCTGCCGGAGCGCGACTGTCAATCGTGGTGGGCCAGGCTGGCGGCCCGACAACGCTTGGCAACGCTGGTGCTGGCGGAGGCGGTGGTAGCTTCGTGTACATGACTGGGAACGGCCAGCTGCTGCTGGCGGCAGGCGGCGGTGGCGGCGCCTCATCCTGGGCTTCAGGTGAGAAGCGGGTCTTATCTTCGAAAACTATAGCCAGGGTCATAAAAAGCATTTTCTCTTCTTTCGGCAACAACAGGCTGTCAAGGACTGGCCGCCAGCACTGGTGGCGACTCGAACGGCGGTAACAAGCTGAACACTGGCTACGGCGGCAAAAACGGCCAGCCTGGCAACAACGGCAACGGCAGCAATCCGGACTTCGACGGCGGCTGCGGCGCCGGCTGGCTGGGCATGGCGCCCCGACGAACCAATGCCGGGCACGGAGACTCTGGCGGTGATCGCAGCGTCGGTTGGATCGGCGGCGCGGCTGGCAGCGGCGGCGGCGGTGGCGGCGACGGCGGGTTTGGCGGCGGCGGCGGAGGTGGACGCTCAGTTGGCGCGGCTGGCGCTGGTGGCGGCTACAGCGGCGGAGGCGCCGGGACCGGCGCTTATCACTCCGGCGGCGGAGGCGGCTCTGTCTGCGGCGACGGTGTCACCGGTGGCAGCGACTGCATCCTCATGGATGGCGACGTCATGGACGGCTCAACCGTTCAAGGCCGGGTGACGCTTCAGCTTCTGCCAGACGCTGAGTCAGCCTGCTGAGCTGCACCTCTTTAAACAAAGAAAAAGTTTTTTCATGTTTGACCACATTAACTCTGGACTATTATCAATATAGTGGAAAATATTATTAAACCATCGTTTTTTAATCAAAATTAAGGACGCAATCCATAAATATGTTGCTTTGGTCTTTTCGTTCTCGGTCTTGATTAATTTGGATCAATTTGTAGCTGTGCAATAATAGAGCATGGTTTCCGAGGTCTTTAATACATGATAGCGCTCTCTGGCTTTCCCATTATCGCCCGCAAAGCCTGGGTAATACTGTGATTGATTAATATGTGCCATGGGGTGTGGGTGTCAACCATAGACAATGATTTAATGAGTAACTATACAGTTACTCTACAGCCTTGTCGGGCGGGCCGATATAATCGTCTATGGCAATAATCAAATATCCGCCACGTAGTCATGGTACAATTGTAGTTTCGACAATACCTTGACAAGAATCTTTGGTTACTAGCGGGAGTGGCCGGATTCTAAGAATCTTAAAGTAGCTCTGGCTTTGCAGAGAAGCTTTATAATTTAACTGTCTAAGGTACAGATAGGCAGTTTGGTTTATCACAAACACTGCAAACGCAGACAACACATTAAGCATTTTACTGTACTACTAATAGTAATAAAATAACTCCAATTTCCATGACTTTAAACGCGTAGTATATCTTTATTTTACGATTATAAAGCGATTCTTCAAAGGAAGTCCTTGATTTTGTACGAATATATAGATGACGCAGCAGAGCTTCAAACGCAGTCTGTGTTTTTGTTTACTTCTTCGGCGCCTTGAACTTCGGCTTGCCCTGCGGTCGGATGTGTTGAAGCGAGTCAGCGGCCCCGGGTTGTCTGGAAAATAGTTTAAAGGATGACAGAGGTTGAGGGAAGTCTGCTGATGGGATTTTTGAGATTCTTTTACAGTAGGGATGCCAACCGGTTTAAACGGTTTTTGGCCCGGTTTGACGGTTTCCAACTCCTAATCCTAATTAGGTCACAATTATCAGAGAGGCAGACTCAAGGGGGCAGAGAGGCAGACTCAAGGGGGCAGAGAGGCAGACTCAAGGGGGCAGAGAGGCAGACTCAAGGGGGCAGAGAGGCAGACTCAAGGGGGCAGAGAGGCAGACTCAAGGAAGCAGAGAGGCAGACTCAAGGGGGCAGAGAGGCAGACTCAAGGAAGCAGAGAGGCAGACTCAAGGGGGGCAGAGAGATGCAATGTAAATGACGAGTTTTCTATAAAAAGCTTTCAGTAAACTCAATCTAAGAGTACATGTAGACTAAGACTAAGAGTTTGTCCATACTATTCGTGTTGTCATTAACTCTGTCAAACTTTTGAACAATTGATGCACAAAATAGTTTTTAAAACCGGTTTTCTTTAAAAAAGACTGTTTTTAAACCGGTGAACAGGTTCTCAAAAAGGCGCGGTTTTTGGCATCACAACTTTACAGCGTGTTTCTGAAAAAATATCTTGATTAACTTGCGAATGTACCCTAAATAAAACACATGCTTGCTTCAGTTGCAACTTGGAATTAGTGAGCATTTGGTGTTTAAAAAACTGAAGACATCCAGCTACATCTCGCCAATGCATTTTGCACAGGCTGCTGCATATAGCAAACGTACTATTACAACATATGCGCTGATTTCTTCAATGGAAAACAGATTTTCAGCTTGTGGAGCTAGAAGAAGAAGGTTCATCAGAAGACTTGGTAGTGTTTTCCTCCTAGTACAGGTTTAGCGAAGAAAGTTCACTCTGGCTCCACAGTGACAGCAGCTGTCAGTTCGCTGTTGCTGGGGTTATACACTCCCCCCGCTGGTTCCCACTGCGGACATGCGGTTCTGCGCGTGGGTGATGAGAGAAGCAAAGAAATAAAAAAGAAGGAAGATGGACAGACAAAGTGCATTAGCGCTTTCGATAGGTGCACACTAGCTTTGCCTGTAACTTGACCTTAGCTTCACATTGACCTGAAGGCTTAAAATAACTTCGTTAGCAACCGTCGGAAAAAACTCACTTCACAACGATTAGGGTTAGTGAATTCCCAGACTCCTTGATGAGGCTGGATGCTTGGGCGTGGCTCAACTGACGGGTTTTCTGACCGTTCACCGACTGGATGGCGTCTCCAGAGTGCAGCTTGCCGAAGGCTGCGGATTCGGGCTCGACCTGGCACAGTGCGGGCGGCTCTGGGCATTTAGAACAGAACTGTAGGGAAAGACAGGCAGACACTGAGACAGACACTGAGACAGACACTGAGACAGACACTGAGACAGACACTGAGACAGACACTGAGACAGACACTGAGACAGACACTGAGACAGACACTGAGACAGACACTGAGACAGACACTGAGACAGACACTGAGATAGACACTGAGACAGACACTGAGACAGACACTGAGACAGACACTGAGACAGACACTGAGACAGACACTGAGACAGACACTGAGACAGACACTGAGACAGACACTGAGACAGACACTGAGACAGACACTGAGACAGACACTGAGACAGACACTGAGACAGACACTGAGACAGACACTGAGACAGACACTGAGACGGACACCGAGACAGACACTGAGACAGACACTGAGACAGACACTGAGACAGACACTGAGACAGACACTGAGACAGACACTGAGACAGACACTGAGACAGACACTGAGACAGACACTGAGACAGACACTGAGACAGACACTGAGACAGACACTGAGACAGACACTGAGACAGACACTGAGACAGACACTAAGACAGACACTGAGACAGACACTGAGACAGACACTGAGACAGACAATGAGACAGACACTGAGACAGACACTGAGACAGACACTGAGACAGACACTGAGACAGACACTGAGACAGACACTGAGACAGACACTGAGACAGACACTGAGACAGACACTGAGACAGACACTGAGACAGACACTGAGACAGACACTGAGACAGACACTGAGACGGACACCGAGACAGACACTGAGACAGACACTGAGACAGACACTGAGACAGACACTGAGACAGACACTGAGACAGACACTGAGACAGACACTGAGACAGACACTGAGACAGACACTGAGACAGACACTGAGACAGACACTGAGACAGACACTGAGACAGACACTGAGACAGACACTGAGACAGACACTAAGACAGACACTGAGACAGACACTGAGACAGACACTGAGACAGACAATGAGACAGACACTGAGACAGACACTGAGACAGACACTGAGACAGACACTGAGACAGACACTGAGACAGACACTGAGACAGACACTGAGACAGACACTGAGACAGACACTGAGACAGACACTGAGACAGACACTGAGACAGACACTGAGACAGACACTGAGACAGACACTGAGACAGACACTGAGACAGACACTGAGACAGACACTGAGACAGACAGTGAGACAGACACTGAGACAGACACTGAGACAGACACTGAGACGGACACTGAGACAGACACTGAGACATACACTGAGACATTTCAACTCAGTAAAAAATCGAATTCACCTTCATAACGGTCAGCTGAGTCCTGTAGTCAGCTCCGCCTTGCAGCCGGAAGCCCCACATCTGATTAGCCGAACGTTGCAGCGACACCTGCACAGGGGCTTGCGGATCTGCTTCCGGGTGTTCCTGGTGCTGCTGGTGCTGCTGGTGAGGCTGATAAGGCTGGTGCTGATGCCCTGGTCCGTGAAATTTGGAAGAGACTGCTGACACAGGTCTGGCTGCAACCGCGTATAGCATATTTTTAATATTTAGTGCTGTCCCTAGACACTCAGCTGCGCAATCGAAAATTCAAGCAGAACCAGTATAGCAATGATCCTATACAACCTGACCATATCGCTTTTATGGACGATTCTCTTTGTTTTTCTGCTTCACAGTTGTTGCATTTTCTCTTCCCCTCTTCTTCCCAAATGATCCGGTTTTTCTGTTGGATAGCCAATGACTTTGCCCCTGTCAAGGATGCTGTGCGGTAGCTCGCAAGCATTTCTTGACTAGACACTGGTTCTGGCTCTCCAAGGTCATTATCTGAATTTATGGATTGGTGCGATGTGCTTTCAAAAATTGGTTAGTCAAAAGATGCACAAGTATTGGCGTCGTTACTTCCACTGTACGAGCGGAGTTGGACAAATTTTTACATGCCTAATTTACACTTGAAGGTTCATTCAGGGCGGCTTGGGGTTTGGTTCTGCAGGGCAGCGGAGGTCTGTGATGCATCAGACTGTCCTAAACGTAGTGGTCATTTATTCGTTTAATAGATTAGGCAGGACCTTCTAGGTGAAGTCATTATTCAAAACTGAACGTTGCTTTCGACTTGAAGAACCGATACCAAACTGCAGGAATTCACTTCACAGATTAATGGCAGAACTGTATCCCTGAAGCATAGATAGATAGATAGATAGATAGATAGATAGATAGATAGATAGATAGATAGATAGATAGATAGATAGATAGATAGATAGATAGATAGATAGATAGATAGATAGATAGATAGATGGATAGATAGATAGATAGATAGATATATAGATAGATAGATACGATCGTAGATCTATCCGGATCAGAATTCATCCCATATTTTAAGGACACAGCTTGATAGGCAATCTGGTTTAGCGGAGCCCGAGAATCAGCCCTGCACAAGCAATCTGTTAGGTCCTTATTTGGTCATTGGAGAAAAGTACGTGCGAGCTAAAACGCTATTTAGCCCGATACGATGCGCAAATGTGAAGGCCATTGCATGGGCAAATATAGGCGAACTTAGATTTGTCTGGGATCAGCCTGAGGTCAGTGGCTTTGTTGCTAATCTTTTTCCGCAACCAAATCTCACGCCAAAAATTTCTTTTTAAGTCCAAATTGACGACGTTCCCGTGAGATAAAGGCAGATTGGAGTGAGATAACGGCAGACTGGAGTGAGATAATGGCAGACTGGAGTGAGATAAAGGCAGCTTGGAGTGAGATAAAGGCAGCTTAGAGTGAGATAAAGGCAGATTAGAGTGAGATAAAGGCATCTTGGAGTGAGATAAAGGCAGCTTAGAGTGAGATAATGGCAGACTGGAGTGAGATAAAGGCAGACTGGAGTGAGATAAAGGCAGACTGGAGTGAGATAAAGGCAGCTTAGAGTGAGATAAAGGCAGCTTGGAGTGAGATAATGGCAGACTGGAGTGAGATAAAGGCAGCTTAGAGTGAGATAATGGCAGACTGGAGTGAGATAAAGGCAGAATGGAGTGAGATAAAGGCAGGATGGAGTGAGATAAAGGCAGATTGGAGTGAGATAAAGGCAGATTGGAGTGAGATAACGGCAGAATGGAGTGAGATAAAGGCAGATTGGAGTGAGATAACGGCAGAATAGAGTGAGATAAAGGCAGCTTGGAGTGAGATAACGGCAGAATGGAGTGAGATAAAGGCAGCTTGGAGTGAGATAACGGCAGAATGGAGTGAGATAAAGGCAGATTGGAGTGAGATAACGGCAGATTGGAGTGAGATAAAGGCAGATTGGAGTGAGATAAAGGCAGCTTGGAGTGAGATAAGGGCAGAATGTAGTGAGATAAAGGCAGCTTGGAGTGAGATAACGGCAGAATAGAGTGAGATAAAGGCAGCTTGGAGTGAGATAAAGGCAGATTGGAGTGAGATAAAGGCAGATTGGAGTGAGATAACGGCAGAATGGAGTGAGATAACGGCAGATTGGAGTGAGATAACGGCAGAATAGAGTGAGATAAAGGCAGCTTGGAGTGAGATAACGGCAGAATGGAGTGAGATAAAGGCAGATTGGAGTGAGATAACGGCAGATTGGAGTGAGATAAATGCAGATTGGAGTGAGATAAAGGCAGCTTGGAGTGAGATAAGGGCAGAATGGAGTGAGATAAAGGCAGCTTGGAGTGAGATAACGGCAGAATAGAGTGAGATAAAGGCAGCTTGGAGTGAGATAAAGGCAGATTGGAGTGAGATAAAGGCAGATTGGAGTGAGATAACGGCAGAATGGAGTGAGATAACGGCAGATTGGAGTGAGATAACGGCAGAATAGAGTGAGATAAAGGCAGATTTGAGTGAGACAACGGCAGATTGGAGTGAGATAAGGGCAGAATGGAGTGAGATAAAGGCAGGATGGAGTGAGATACTGGTAAAGGCAGATTGGAGTGAGATAAGGGTGTTAAAAGACAGCTTATTATTTATTGCAGCAAATATCAACTGTTTAGTGTTTTTGTTTGACACGACTGAAAATGCTTGTTAGAAAAAGCAACTAAGATTTAAGAAAAAAGCATACAGAAAAACGTGGTTATTTGTTCCTACAGCAAGATTCATTAAGAATTTCTCATGTTTCTTTGATTTGCGGATCGTTAAAAATAAAAATTATTTTTTTCGGAAGACTTTGAATAAAATTTGAGTAGCTTTAATTGAAACACATAGTGATAAGTTTTTTTTACATTTATTTGAGGTTGAATGCGTCGAAAACTGACTTATTTAAATTTAAATATTTTTACACCCAATAACTACCATAGACTATTCTCATAGCTTTATATTTGTATACTTCAGTAAATAAACCTCAGAAATTTCCCGCCAGTTAATGACCATAGAGTTTTGGCCATAGACTAAGCCAAATGACTTCAGCTCGTAGATAGACCGTAGCTCCTTAGCCTTCGCCGAACTTGTCCATAATGCAATGGTACTCCAAGTGAGCCCGACCAATAACCCGAGCTCCATGGCAAACCAGGCCTTTGCAGCACTGTACAGTAAAGAATGGAGTGCGACAGGGTTCCTCTGCCTTAGCGCACCTAAATGGTAGACATGCGCGTGTTTTCACTTGTTTACAGTGTATATGGAGTCTGTCATGACAGGAAGCGCGATGCTTACTTGACAGTTCGAACTGCAGCTGCGATATGGGTGCCGGAGACAAGCAGGAGCAGCAGAACTTGAAGGATGATCAGTTTCTTAAGAACTTGCATGATCACAGACCCTGAGACACTTATCTGTGCTTTCTGGCTGAGAATCGGTATCCAAGTGAAAACTTCTTGCGGCTCAAAAGTATTTGAAACCAGGAAATTTATAGAAATTCCTTTGCCAAATTCGAATTCTAAATAGTAAATACATTTTTTTAATTCCTGAGCATTCCGTGCCTGGCTTGAAAATAATTTTAATTCTTTTTTTCATTTAGAACGAAGAAAGTTTATAGAATTGTCTGTCTATGTGTCTTAGTGTCTGTCTGTCTGTCTGTCTGTCTGTCTGTCTTAGTGTCTGTCTGTCTGTCTGTCTGTCTGTCTGTCTGTCTTAGTGTTTGTCTTAGTGTCTGTCTGTCTGTCTGTCTGTCTGTCTTAGTGTCTGTCTGTCTGTCTGTCTGTCTGTCTGTCTGTCTGTCTGTCTGTCTGTCTGTCTGTCTGTCTGTCTGTCTGTCTGTCTGTCTGTCTGTCTGTCTGTCTGTCTGTCTGTCTGTCTGTCTGTCTTAGTGTCTGTCTGTCTGTCTGTCTGTCTGTCTTAGTGTTTGTCTTAGTGTCTGTCTGTCTGTCTGTCTGTCTTATTGTCTGTCTGTCTGTCTGTCTGTCTGTCTGTCTGTCTGTCTGTCTGTCTGTCTGTCTGTCTGTCTGTCTGTCTGTCTGTCTGTCTGTCTGTCTGTCTGTCTGTCTTTCTGTCTGTCTGTCTGTCTTGTCTGTCTGTCTGTCTGTCTGTCTGTCTTAGTGTTTGTCTTAGTGTCTGTCTGTCTGTCTGTCTGTCTGTCTGTCTGTCTGTCTTGTCTGTCTGTCTGTCTGTCTGTCTGTCTGTTAGTTAAAAGCGGCATTTACCTTTTAAAGTTGTATTTCAATCAAAAGTTCTGCATTTACTACTTATAGTACACAAATAAGATTATGCTAGTAATTAACGAAAAACAATATCCTTCCTAGTCAGCCGTGTGCCATATGCTCCGCTATCAGAGACAGCTTATGCCTCACTATCAGCTCATTGATCTGTATCTGTGCCCGGCATCTCTGAAGCTGAGCCCACTTCATTGCGCAACCTTTGATCAATCGATCTGACAGATGAAATCTTGGGCTCTTAGAATTTGAAACGCTGACTGGGTTCAAATGAATTGTTGCGCTTTCGTTTTGATAATATTATACTTGACTGAGAATTGTCTTTGCTTCAATTTCTAGTTTTTCGCAATCAGTTTTTGCTTGAATGCATCTCCGTTTCCATTCTGGAAGACTGGCTGGGGGGAAGAGGTCATGACCCGATTAAGACGGTCGTATCTCACATATCTCATATCTGGCAATGGCGGTTCTGGCTTAAATAGAGAAAACAAAAAAGTTTCAACTTTATCACGAAACTGTTGCTAAAGGATCTGTTGCGTTGACTGTCAGTCATGTAAATGTGTCAGGAGCTTAATTTATGTGCGTCAGGAGCATAAATGGTGTGTGTCAGGATCTGCATGTATTGTGTCAGGATCTCGAAGTATTGTGTGTCAGAATCTCAATGTGTGTGTCAGGATCTCGATTTATTGTGTGTCAGGATCTCGATTTATTGTATGTCAGGATCTCGATGTATTGTGTGTCAGGATCTCGAAGCAATGTGTGTCAGTATCTCAAAGTATTGTGTGTCAGGATCTCAAAGTATGTGTGTCAGGATCTCGAAGCATGTGTCAGTACTCAAAAAATTGTGTGTCAGGATCTCAAAGTATGTGTCAGGATCTCGAAGCATGTGTTTCAGGATCTCAAAGCATGTGTGTCAGGATCTCAAAGTATTGTGTGTCAGGATCTCAAAGCATGTATGTCAGGATCTCAAAGTATTGTGTGTAAGGATCTCAAAGTATTGTGTGTCAGGATCTCAAAGTATGTGTGTCAGTATCTCGAAGTATGTGTGTCAGGATCTCGAAGCAGTGTGTGTCAGGATCTCAAAGTATTGTGTGTCAGGATCTCAAAATATTTTGTGTCAGGATCTCAAAATATTTTATGTCAGGATCTCGAAGCAGTGTGTGTCGGGATCTCAAAGTATTGTGTGTCAGGATCTCAAAGCATGTATGTCAGGATCTCAAAGTATTGTGTGTCAGGATCTCAAAGTATTGTGTGTCAGGATCTCAAAGTATGTGTGTCAGTATCTCGAAGTATGTGTGTCAGGATCTCAAAAATTGTGTGTCAGGATATCGAAGCATGTGTGTCAGGATCTCAAAATATTGTGTGTCAGGATCTCGAAGCAATGTGTGTCAGGATCTCAAAGTATGTGCGTCAGGATCTTGAAGCATGTGTGTGTCAGGATCTCAAAGTATTGTGTGTCAGGATCTCAAAGCATGTGTGTCAGTATCTCAAAGTATGTGTCAGGATCTCAAAGAATGTGTGTCAGGATCTCAAAGAATGTGTGTCAGGATCTCAAAGCATGTGTGTCAGGATCTCAAAGTATGTGTGTCAGGATCTCAAAGCATGTGTGTCAGTATCTCAAAGTATGTGTGTCAGGATCTCAAAATATTGTGTGTCACGATCTTGAAGCAGTGTGTGTCAGGATCTCAAAGTATTGTGTGTCAGGATCTTGAAGCATGTGTGTCAGGATCCCGATTTATTGTGTGTCAGGATCCCGATGTATTGTGTGTCAGTATCTCGAAGTATGTGTGTCCGGATCCCGAAGTATGTGTGTCCGGATCTCGAAGCAATGTGTGTCAGGATCCCGAGTGTGTGTCAGAGCTAGGTGCCTGACTACATTGAGCCATACAAAAAATTGACCCTTGGCTATACAACTAAAATGATAAAATTTGTATTCATTTTTAATTTCAAAGCCAACGCCAAAAGTCTCAAGGGAGCAGCGCGAGTCGCAAGAGATGGACTCAGCGAGGAAAATCTCGCTCGTAAAAATCTTAGGGAAATGAAAAAGTTACCCGGACTTGACGTCACGTTTCGCTGTCTCGATCGCTACTTTCCCCCAAAGGCGATTCTTAATTTATGAGTGACGCAACATCTAGCCCGAAATTACGTAATCTTTGTCTTGAAATAACTGAAGAAATCTCTAAATGAAAACGAGAGACTTGAAAACTAAAAGCAAAGGAATTAAGAGGCATATCTCAAGTGCTCCCAATGCGGTGCTTGAAACCTCTCGGCAAATATTCTACCTACACGGGGCCAGTCTAGTAAAGTGAAGAGGGACTCGTGACTTTGTAACCATTATAGCATTTCACCTTGCAGCCCGGAATGAACAGTCCCTGTTTTGTTTGGGTCAATCACGAGAGAAAAAGTGATTGGCACAATTTTCACCAGAATTCGATTTCTGAACAGATATGAGAAAAAAATTGCGTGATTAAAGAGAACTCAGATTTTATTTTAATAATTGTGATTCTCCGAGCAGACGGATGTGTAATTGATTGATGGGATTTTTGTTATGCTGCTTGGTTGCACAGTTGTGAAAAGCATTAAGCAATTATTTTCTAATCTGGCACTGTGACTGACAGAACTCAGAAGCGAGAATGTTAAGAATATATTTTACTTGTCTTGGCGCCACTTTGTTACTTGTTTTGGCGCCACTTTGACATCTGCTTTGGCGCCACTTTGTTACTTGTTTTGGCGCCACTTTGACATCTGTTTTGGCGCCACTTTGTTACCTGTTTTGGCGCCACTCTGACATCTGTTTTGGCGCCACTTTGTTACTTGTTTTGGCGCCACTCCGACATCTGTTTTGGCGCCACTTTGTTACCTGTTTTGGCGCCACTCTGACATATGTTTTGGCGCCACTTTGTTACCTGTTTTGGCGCCACTCTGACATCTAATTTGGCGCCACTTTGTTACCTGTTTTGGCGCCACTCTGACATCTGTTTTGGCGCCACTCTGACATCTGTTTTGGCGCCACTTTGTTACCTGTTTTGGCTCCACTCTGACATCTGTTTTGATGCCACTGTGTTACCTGTTTGGCGCCACTTTGACATCTGTTTTGGCGCCACTTTGACATCTGTTTTGGCGCCACTCTGACACCTGTTTTGATGCCACTTTGCTACCTGTTTGGCGCCACTCTGACATCTGTTTTGGCGCCACTTTGTTACCTGTTTTGGCGCCACTCTGACATCTGTTTTGATGCCACTTTGTTACCTGTTTGGCGCCACTCTGACATCTGTTTTGATGCCACTTTGTTACCTGTTTGGCGCCACTCTGACATCTGTTTTGGCGCCACACCGACATCTATTTTAGGCGCCACTCTGACGGTTTTAGCGCCTTACTGTCAGCTATTTCGGCTAGTTTAATATAGTCCACTTGTTTCAGTAGGCACTGCTCACTACACAGAACAGAGTGTAAGGGATTTTAGCAAAAGCGGTGATTCACATCCATGTTTCCAATCCGAAACAGATTTGTTTTGAAACTGTCTACCCTTATAATCAGATAAGCTGCATCTCGTAGACAAATTCCGTATTCGAAATTGCTTAAACCGCACGCACACCCTAGCAACCGATAATTACAGAAGAGAATTTTGTTAGAAAATATTAGAATATAGTCTTTGTCTGCAATAGTTGCACCCTGTAGAGAGCGTCTGCGTTCCCAGTTTTCTAGTTCGCCGTCGAGTTTCCGGGAAAACTATTTCTTAGATAACGCTCCGTCTCTGTCTGCTGTGTTTATCAGACTGGAAACGGTTATAAGCCTCTCCAGAATCTTCGCTCTGCTTCATCAATATTCTCATGATGACAGCTCTCTCTCTCTCCCTCTCTCTCTCTCTCTCTCTCTCTCTCTCTCTCTCTCTCTCTCTCTCTTTATAACAGTCTGTTACCTTCAGTCTTCCAGAAACACTTTTACGACCTTCCACTGACCTTTGTTGACCCTTAGCTGCGTCGATCGCTTGAATAAGAAGATTGATTAATTAGTCAATTTGGCCAAGTTGGTAAGCTGATTGCGTCATGGATGGCTGTTTGAATCAGAAAAAACCTGCGTCCTGAATCTGGAATAACGTGATCCCTGGTTGATCCCTGCTTGATCCCTGCTTGATCCCCGATTGATCCCTGCTTGATCCCAGCTTCTTGATCCCTGCTGGATCCCTGCTCGATCCCCGATTGATCCCTGCTTGATCCCAGCTTCTTGATCCCTGCTTGATCCCTGCTTGATCCCTGCTTGATCCCCGATTGATCCCTGCTTGATCCCTGCTTGATCCCCGATTGATCCCTGCTTGATCCCTGCTTGATCCCTGCTTGATCCCTGCTTGATCCTAGCTTGATCCCTGCCGGTTGCCTGCATAAAATAACAACTAAATTCTGTAAAACACTGGCCTAAGTAAGTCTCTGTAAAATGATTCACAATGGACAAATTCACTTTTGCCTTCAGCTTGTAGCAACTAAATTCATAACCATATCGAAACCTGTACCCCCAGGTAGAAATAGACAATATATAGTAACATAAAAGTCATCTACAGACATCCCAGAATTTTTATTACCTTGTGTAGTAGACGGCAATGACTTACAGAATGCTGCATTCAAATGAATGGTCGCTAAAAATATTGCAGACATTGGCATTCACGATAAAAGAAACGAAGTACTAAAATGTAATTTTGAAAGAAGACACATTGGCGCCCACTTCAGCACACAGTGGCGCCCACCGCTTCAGCACACGATGGCGCCCACCGCTTCAGCACACAGTGGCGCCCAGTTCAGGACACAGTGGCGCCCACCGCTTCAGCACACAGTGGCGCCCAGTTCAGGACACAGTGGCGCCCACTTCAGCACACGATGGCGCCCACCGCTTCAGCACACAGTGGCGCCCAGTTCAGGACACAGTGGCGCCCAAAAAGACCAAGCCAAAAGCTAAAAAAACTGCAGTAATACCTTCTGCTCAGTAGATAAACTCTTCGCAGGAAATTTTAGAAGCATTAGCAATAAAACTTTGCGACTTTCACTGGCGCTTTGAATCAGTTTTCCTCTGTGAGTTAAAAATGACATTTCTTCATTGTCAACACCTTATCATTAACTGACTATTTTCTTACCATGCAAAACAAACTGTCAAAACTGATTAGAACAGGAAAAACTCAAAGAGAAAAAAGTTTCTCGATAAAAAAGACGCCCACTCACACGCGGACTTGGGGCTTCTCAGCGGGTCTTTCTTTGGCAGCCAGGAAAATATAAACGGGCCAATAGCAATACAGCTAGTGTTTCATTGGCCCCAGGTCCGAGAACTGTCAACCCAACATTAACGTAACGTTGCAGGCATTTTTAAGAGACAAGAAAAAAGGTAGAATTTCTAAGAAAATCTTTAACACTAACCATGACGGCACTTTTTCTGCTTTTAGAATTATTGCTGCTTTTAGGCAGCAGCAAACTTGCAGTAGGCGCTGACAGTCTCTGCTCTGGGCGGCCTGGCTCGCAGTTCTGTCGGGTTGGCGGCGCTCTGGACGTCTCCTGCTCACCCGACACCGCCTCTCTGGTGCTCAAATTCCAGAGCGTCGCCTCCTGGCCAGCGTCTCCCGCCTCTCCCGGTCGGGGCCTCGTTGGCTGCGACTCGGTTGACCACTTGAAGGTCACCGGCTGGCAAGGCCCCGAGCTTGAGTCCGGGCACACTGCTCAGCTACCGAACCTGTCATCGATGGAGATTCTCGACGGAAATTTAACGACCGTTGGGCCCGACGTGTGCGGCAAACGGCTGCGGCAGCTCAGTCTGGCCAGGAATCGAGTTCGGGACCTCAGCCAGCGAGCTCTGATCGGCTGCGGCAGTCTCGAGTCGCTCGACCTCAGCGACAACCGCATCGAGAGGCTGCCGGACGGCCTGCTGGCCGCCTGCGGATCGCTGAGAACGCTGAAGCTGAGCGGCAACCGGCTGAGTCAGCTGGGACCCCGGGCTCTGCAGGTGACTGGCTCAGGCTGCCATTTAACTCGTGTTGCTAGGGGGTGCTGGGACCCCGGGCTCTGCAGGTGACTGGCTCAGGCTGCCATTTAACTCGTGTTGCTAGGGGGTGCTGGGAGCCCGGGCTCTGCAGGTGACTGGCTCAGGCTGCCATTTAACTCGTGTTGCTAGGGGGTGCTGGGAGCCCAACTGTGCAATTTCTCATTTTCAAAGAGAGGGGGCACCAGCTACAGAGGGGGTGCCAGCTACAGAGGGGATGCCAGCTACAGAGGGGGTGCCAGCTACAGAGGGGATGCCAGCTACAGAGGGGGCACCAGCTACAGAGGGGGCACCAGCTACAGAGGGGTGCCAGCTAAAGGGGGGTAGGATAAAATCTTAATAGAAGGTTGCCATTCATGCAACTCATGCAACTGAGGCTACTTCACCCAGCCAATTTAAAGCCAAAACTCTGGACATTCAAGCCCCAATCCAATCTGGTTGAACTCCCGCAGGGCGCCGTCAGCCTCTTCGAGCTGCACGCCCTCGGCAACCAGTTCCGCACGCTGGGCAGCCTCGAACGGGCCTTCGCCTCCAACCAGAGGCTCAGCCTCATCGACCTGCGCAACAACGAGCTGTTCGCGTACCTACCCGCCTCCGACGACGGCCTCTGTGGTCCCGAGAACGTCACCGTGCGGCTGCACTTCGCCGGGTGTCCACCGGCTCCAGCGACTGACGCGGCCGTCTGTGAGACGGTGCGGCGACACCGCTGCTTGGGCAGCTCGGCGCACCTGCTGGTCACCTTCACCAGCTGTCAGGTGAGTCAAGGAATGATTTTGGAGGGACAGAGTAACTCGATGGTAAACTCGCAACGCCCCCGGAGACTTTGTCCCACAACGAGTGATGACGGCAATTCTGCGCATTCCTCTGACTCTGAGCACAAGCGCGTCAATACACAGGGTTTACAGCGGCCCTGACTTTCTAATCCTGCTAGGCGTGTACACTCTCACGGCCCCTCGCGGAATCGATCTGATTGAGACTTATTTTCTCCTCTCACACAGGTTCCCATAGCAACCAAGTGCTCAGTCGTCGTTTCCGAAGTCCGACCTCCAGCGGTGGTCGCTCAACAACAGCCGGAACCAACTTCGGTTAACGCAACAGCAGCCACACCGACTACCCCAGCCTGTCCCAGCGTTGTCACGGCAACAGTCGCATCCGACTGTCGATTTTTCACTCGCCTCAGCGAAGCGGCCGTCGCAGCCAAGTCGGATCCAGCCGTGTGGCTGCTGATTGCCCTGGCCGGCACTGTGCTCTTCGCTCTGCTTCAACTACTCGTCTCTCTTGCCGTCTGTCATCGGTTGAAGCTTCGCTTGGCTCGCCTGCAAGTGCGCGCCGAGCAGCTGGCCAGAGAGTGCTCCAGCCACCAGTCCTTCTGTCACAACCATCGATCGTCCATGCTGTGTAGTCGGCAGTCCGGTCTCAGCGGAGGTCGCATGACCCCTAGCGGTCGGGGACCTTCGTCTCATTGCGGCGGCATCTCGGAGTTCGGCGACTCGACCGTGCCAACCTTTGCGACACTGACGGCGGTGCACACGACGCCGCAACAGCCGCTACTGACTGAGAAGCAGGGAGAACCGGACTCTGGCAGCAGCGGCCTGCCCGACTCAGAGGAAGTCCCTCATGGAGATCAGGACTGAGTCCTTGGAGTACTTCAATGGTGATTTTGCTTTGAATGATAAGATTTTGGACAGTTTTTTTCTGTGTCTGATTTCTTCATTGCTGCGTCCGAATGCAAAAACATTATCTGATAAAGTGTCAGATCAAGTATCAGATCAAGTGTCAGATCAAGTGTCAGATCAAGTGTCAGATCAAGTGTCAGATCAAGTGTCAGATCAAGTGTCAGATCAAGTGTCAGATCAAGTGTCAGATCAAGTGTCAGATTAAGTGTCAGATTAAGTGTCAGATCAAGTGTCAGATCAAGTGTCAGATCAAGTGTCAGATCAAGTGTCAGATTAAGTGTCAGATCAAGTGTCAGATCAAGTGTCAGATCAAGAGTCAGACAGAGTGTCAGACAGGTTGTCAGACAGGGTGTCAGAAATAGTGTCAGATAAAGTGTCAGATATAGTGTCAGATCAAGTGTCAGATAGAGTGTCAAATAAAGTGTCAGATCAAGTGTCAGACAGAGTGTCAGATCAAGTGTCAAACAGAGTGTCAGATCAAGTGTCAGACAGAGTGTCAGACAGGGTGTCTGAAATAGTGTTAGGTAAAGTGTCAGATCAAGTGTCAGATCAAGTGTCAGACAGAGTGTCAGATCAAGTGTCAAACAGAGTGTCAGATCAAGTGTCAGACAGAGTGTCAGACAGGGTGTCAGATCAAGTGTCAGATCAAGTGTCAGATCAAGTGTCAGATCAAGTGTCAGATCAAGTGTCAGATCAAGTGTCAGATCAAGTGTCAGATCAAGTGTCAGATCAAGTGTCAGATCAAGTGTCAGATCAAGTGTCAGATCAAGTGTCAGATCAAGTGTCAGATCAAGTGTCAGATCAAGTGTCAGATCAAGTGTCAGATCATATCAATTAGAGTATCATGTAGTGTCAGATAGTGTCAGACAGATTGTCAGATAGACAGTTTGATAAAAGTGTCAGGTAGTGTGTCAGGCGGGGTCAGTATTCAGTCATACAGTGTCAGATAATTTTTTTCATGATTTTTCTCTGGCTTGCTCTGAAACAAATATCTTAGCCAATTCATGACTAACATAGCATGTAATGTCTCCCTGGATATCAATGTAAATCATGTACATCATGTATTCATACTTAGGCGGCCAGCTCGATGCTGTAAAACGTTATAAATGTTTTTTCTCACTACGATTAAGCATGTATTGTCACGCGAAATAGCCGATGCAACTGCGTATTTAATGCTTTAATAACTTGCAACTTGGATTATTTGATTTTTTTATGAACTGAATAATACCTAGTCGGAATGAATAGTTTCAAATTTGATGCAACATTAACTTGTTTCTGTTACTTGCAGCGAAAATCGGTTTGCTAGCTTATTGAAACATTGCGATTGTCAACGTTTTTATGTAGAAAGAAAATAGATCCTTTAGTATTTGCTCCGACTACCAAAGTGCATCAAGGACTTTAAAGATGATCATACAGATAATAGATCAGATGGGTCTCATTTGTGTCTGTCAGTGTCTGTATGGAGCTTGTCTGGTGTCTGTCTGGTGTCTGTCTGGTGTCTGTCTGGTGTCTGTCTGGTGTCTGTCTGTCTGTCTGTCTGGTGTCTGTCTGGTGTCTGTCTTCGTGTCTTCCAGATGTCTGTCTGGTGTCTGTCTGGTGTCTGTCTGGTGTCTGTCTGGTGTCTGTCTGGTGTCTGTCTTCGTGTCTTCCAGATGTCTGTCTAGTGTCTTCCAGGTGTCTGTCTGGTGTCTGTCTGGTGTCTGTCTGGTGTCTGTCTGGTGTCTGTCTTGGTGTCTTCCAGGTGTCTTTCTTGGTGTCTTCCAGGTGTCTGTCTGGTGTCTTCCAGGTGTCTGTCTGGTGTCTTCCAGGTATCTGTCTGGTGTCTTCCAGGTGTCTGTCTGGTGTCTGTCTTGTGTCTGTCTGGTGTCTGTCTGGTGTCTATCTGGTGTCTTCCAGGTATCTGTCTGGTGTCTGTCTGGTGTCCTTCAGGTATCTGTCTGGTGTCTGTCTGGTGTCTGTCTGGTGTCTTCTTGTGTCTGTCTGGTGTCTGTCTGGTGTCTGTCTGGTGTCTTCCAGGTGTCTGCCTGGTTCATCTCCGGTATATGTCTAGCGTTTTCTCTTGTTTTGATACTGTCATCATTTGAAAATGTGTTGAAATCAAAGAAAATTTCTTATTAATTTTCTCAACGTTAGTTTACACCAAGCTGACATAACAAATTAATTCTAAAATTATCACTGATGCGTCTAGTTTAACCAAAAACACCGCTCCATATCACTGACAAATCGTGATAAATTTTGATGTTATTAAAAATGCTTGAATTACGAAGAAATCACTGGCGCCATCGGCTGTCTGGAAGCTGGTAAAATTTTTCTAAACAATGTTTTGACAGCAAAAGTAGCCGCGCGTGTTGTGCAGGGCTTGAAAAAAAGCGGAGGCATCGAACTGCCACACACGAAGCTGCGGCATGGCTGATAAGTAGAGAGAGCGGCTTGACTTCCGTGCACTGCGGCTTCGTAAACACAAGCGATCCGTGTACCATCTGGCTGGTGTAAGGGTTTCTGAATGTAGCATCTGGGCAGGGTATCTATCTATCTATTTATCTATCTATCTATCTATCTATCTATCTATCTATCTATCTATCTATCTATCTATCCATCTATCTATCTATCTATCTATCTATCTATCTATCTATCTATCTATCTATCTATCTATCTATCTATCTATCTATCTATCTATCTATCTATCTATCTATCTATCTATCTATTTATCTATCTATCTATCTATCTATCTATCTATCTATCTATCTATCTATCTATCTATCTATCTATCTATCTATCTATCTATCTATCTATCTATCTATCTATCTATCTATCTATCTATCTATCTATCTATCTATCTATCTATCTATCTATCTATCTATCTATCTATCTATCTATCTATCTATCTATCTATCTATCTATCTATCTATCTATCTATCTATCTATCTATCTATCTATCTATCTATCTATCTATCTATCTATCTATCTATCTATCTATCTATCTATCTATCTATCTATCTATCTATCTATCTATCTATCTATCTATCTATCTATCTATCTATCTATCTATCTATCTATCTATCTATCTATCTATCTATCTATCTATCTATCTATCTATCTATCTATATATCTATCAAGTTTCCCAATGTCAGGCTTTCCAGGTATCCAGCTATGAAATCCATGACACTGGGTCTGCAGATTGGTCAGGTTTATACACTGGGCTGAAGTGTCGCACTGGGTATTTCTTATCTGCACAGGGACTGAATTCGGTGTAAGCGCAGGTAGTTTTTGTTTTTAGGTTTCAACTATGTGGCTTTTTTACTTCAAACAGTGACTGGTCGCTTAGCCTCAGCGTGACAGTCAAATTGTAATAAACTTGGCTTGGGCTAGCTAGATAAGAAATCGTTGCCCAGGCTAAAGTTAAAGCTGACTTCAACCTATATAGTGCTTATGAGCTGTGTTCCCTATCTATACCAGTGCATACTGAATTCGGCCATGTAAACTTTGTTATTCAATGCCTAGATAAATAATTTTCACAGACTGCACTGACTGAAGGGAAGTGTTTTGTACCGGATATCAACTAGGATAAGGATGCATTCCTCTTGTGATTGTCCCGGGTTCGAAAATCCTTGATCCAAGCTAGCTAGGAATTTGAGTTAACGTTTAGTTTCAAATTAGGGGCATTTTCATTGCTAAACTAATTGAGTCATTGTGGTGCCAAACTAATTGAGTCATTTGTGGCGACAAACTATTTGAGTCATTGTGGCGCCAAACTATTTGAGTCATTGTGGCACCAAACAAATTGAGTCATTGTGACGCCAAACTAATTGAGTCATTGTGGCGCCAAACTATTTGAGTCATTTGTGGCGCCAAACTAATTGAGTCATTGTGACGCCAAACTAACTGGGTCATTGTGATACCAAACTAATTCAGTCATTTTGGCGCCAAACTAATAGGGTCATTGTGGCGCCAAACTAACTGGGTCATTGTGGCGCCACACTAATGTACCTTCATACGCCAAACTTTAAGCATCTGAAAGCAATAAATATTATGATTTTTTTAAAAAACTATTTGGTTTATCAAGTTTCACAACTCTGAAGCGTCAGTTTGCAGCTAATTTTGCAAATGCTATTTATTAGTTCCGAGACCAGGTTCAAACGTTCAGACGATTAGCGCAAACTCAACCGGGTAAGGCGTGTGTCACCGGGTCAAGGTCAGGTGACTTGGCGGTTTATAGCCGTTACAAAAGAGCAGCAATTGAGCAGCTGTTTCACTATCCCGGCATTTCCCTTTACCTGGCTTGCGTGACCCAGCGCTTCGGTTGAAGCACATTGAGCAGAACAGGCAATATATGGCACTGATTGATTTATTACCCGATTCTCTGTAATGCTTTGGCTTAGCATTTTTCATTACTGAACAGGGCATTATTCTTGGCCTGCGTTGCTTGCTGGAGTAGTCTGTGAGTTACAGAGCCCACCTCATCAGTGACTCCACTTAGCACACAGTGGCGCCCAATTCAGCACACAGTGGCGCCCACCACTTCAGCACACAGTGGCGCCCACCACTTCAGCACACAGTGGCTCCCACCACTTCAGCACACAGTGGCGCCCACAGCTTCAGCACACAGTGGCGCCCACCACTTCAGCACACAGTGGCGCCCACCACTTCAGCACACAGTGGCTCCCACCACTTCAGCACACAGTGGCGCACAGGACAGCACAGGACAGCACAGGACAGATACATGAATACTAGAAAAAGAAGCAGGTTTGTTTAAACAGAGGCAACGGTTTTCAAAAATGAACATTTATATAATTTTAGCAGCTTTAGCTAGACGAGAAAAAACTGCCTATGCAACAAGGCACTAAAGGGGAAATAGTTTTGACTTCTATAAACTTCATGGTTTGTTGCAGAAATTGCGCAGTCTACGAGTATTAGGCTTCTTTTAGAAGCGCTAGAATAGACCAGATTATACATTTTTGCTTTCTCTATTGCTCTCTTCCACTCTCACTGGTTGGTAAAGTTGAAATACTCGTCTAAAAAGTTTTCAGTCTTGCAGAAGTTCTGCGTCGCTGCCACTTGTCTGCAGAAATTGAGCCGAAAACTGTCTGGTAGAAGTACAGTTTATTATGCAAATATAGCATTCTAGAACTGACAGGCAAGAGTTACACCTTGACCTTCTTCATTAATATTCAGTCATTTATAATAAGCCAAAAAACCTACTCAGTAGTCAAGTCTCAAACAGAATTTTTGCTTAAGTATTGAAATCAGGGTGCTCTCTTTCATTTATTTTTTCGAGATAAAAATGACTTGAAAAATAATAGGCACTGCAGATTGATCAGCTGCTATGCAAAGCACATAGATTGAATGATTTGAACGTATAAACTGGTCGCTGTTTAAATACACTCGCTTAGTATAGTGGCGCCGATTCAAACTCAATAATGTCTACATGTTATAGCAGTTTCCAAGCCAGAAAATTTGCAATCATCCTTAGCGGGAGAATCAAGCATTTAGTAGTCCTTGTTGAAGAGTTGCTTTTCACTGTCTATGGCCCAAACTGGGGTCTGTGGAGCAGCCAATTTGGAAATTCATGTAGACAAACACACGGATATGACAGACGATAAGAGTTCAGTGACCTACCGCAGACCCCAATTTGGGCCATAAACAATTAATAGCAAGTCTTCAAGTGCGCCAAGTGCTTCTGGGGTTGAATAGGCTTGGAAAATGCATTTATTTCAATTATACCTAAAAACCACGTGAATAAAATGAGACTAGTCTACAACATGTGACGCAATCAACTCCAACTCAATCGATTATTGCAACTGAGTTTCATACCGCCGACCACGTGACTCGGCGTCATCCTCGATAAACAACTCCAGCTGTTGAACTTCAACGTGATTCGGGTCGTCGCAATCTGAGGCGCCTTCGACAACAGAGCGGCACCTGCTGTTGCAGCCTGTTCGGCAGTGTGGCGGCAAGCTTGCTGTCGGCGCTAGAAGCGAGTCCCGACTGTACAGAGTCTGGAAGCGTTTCAGTTGCAGGTCGGCTGCATCAATTCCAGAGCCTAGTAGCGGCTCTCGGCACACCTGCAGTCGGGCCATCTGCAGCTTCAGCCGATGACAAACCGCCAAGGAGGTGATCAGAATGACTAGACAGAGGGCCACACTGCCAGCAAGGCTGTACAGCAGCCACACGCCGTCAGGGTAGAGGCCGAATCTGCGGAGTAGCAACGATTCGATGGAGGATACGTCGGTACCGACTTGAAGACTGTTCAAAGTTGGACAGACAGCAGGCGGTGTTGAGGCCGCAGTCTCTGACTCTTTTCTTGCCGTTGTTGACGCTTTGCCAGTTGGTGAACAGCTTGATTGGTGCATGGAATCCAGCGACACCTGACAGCTGGTGAAGGTGACCAGCAGGTGCGCCGAGCTGCCCAAGCAGCGGTGTCGCCGCACCGTCTCGCAGATGGCCGCGTCAGTCGCCGGAGCCGGTGGACACCCGGCGAAGTGCAGCCGCACGGTGACGTTCTCGGGGCCGCAGAGGCCGTCGGCGGAGGCGGGCAGGTACGCGAACAGCTTGTTGTCGCGCAGGTCGATGAGGCTGAGCTGCCGGTTGGAGGCGAAGGCCCGTTCGAGCCTGCCCAGCGTGCGGAACTGGTTGTCGAGGGCGTACAGCTCGAAGAGGCTGACGGCGCCCTGCGGGAGTTCAACCAACGAGATTGGGGCTTTAATGTCCAGAGTCTTGGCTTTGAAATGGATGGGTGAAGTAGCCTCAGTTGCATTAGTTGCGTGATTGGCAAACTTTTAGTACATCTTGAATTTTGTCAGGAGCTGCTGTTTAACTGGTGCCACCTGTGTAGCTGGCACCCTCTGTAGCTGGCATCCCCTCTGTAGCTGGCGCCCCCTCTGTAGCTGGCGCCCCTCTGTAGCTGGCGCCCCTCTGTAGCTGGCGCCCCTCTGTAGCTGGCACCCTCTGTAGCTGGCACCCTCTGTAGCTGGCACCCTCTGTAGCTGGCACCCTCTGTAGCTGGCACCCTCTGTAGCTGGCATCCCCTCTGTAGCTGGCGCCCCTCTGTAGCTGGCGCCCCTCTGTAGCTGGCACCCTCTGTAGCTGGCATCCCCTCTGTAGCTGGCACCCTCTGTAGCTGGCATCCCGTCTGTAGCTGGCATCCCCTCTGTAGCTGGCGCCCCTCTGTAGCTGGCGCCCCTCTGTAGCTGGCACCCTCTGTAGCTGGCACCCTCTGTAGCTGGCATCCCCTCTGTAGCTGGCGCCCCTCTGTAGCTGGCATCCCCTCTGTAGCTGGCATCCCCTCTGTAGCTGGCATCCCCTCTGTAGCTGGCATCCCCTCTGTAGCTGGCATCCCCTCTGTAGCTGGCATCCCCTCTGTAGCTGGCGCCCCTCTGTAGCTGGCATCCCCTCTGTAGCTGGCGCCCCTCTGTAGCTGGCATCCCCTCTGTTGCTGGCACCCTTTGTAGCTGGCATCCCCTCTGTATCTGGCACCCTCTGTTGCTGGCACCCTCTGTAGCTGGCATCCCCTCTGTAGCTGGCGCCTCTCTGTAGCTGGCATCCCCTCTGTAGCTGGCACCCTCTGTAGCTGGCATCCCCTCTGTAGCTGGCATCCCCTCTGTAGCTGGCGCCCCTCTGTAGCTGGCATCCCCTCTGTAGCTGGCATCCCCTCTGTAGCTGGCATCCCCTCTGTAGCTGGCATCCCCTCTGTAGCTGGCATCCCCTCTGTAGCTGGCATCCCCTCTGTAGCTGGCGCCCCTCTGTAGCTGGCGCCCCTCTGTAGCTGGCATCCCCTCTGTTGCTGGCACCCTTTGTAGCTGGCATCCCCTCTGTATCTGGCACCCTCTGTTGCTGGCCCCCTCTGTAGCTGGCATCCCCTCTGTAGCTGGCGCCTCTCTGTAGCTGGCATCCCCTCTGTAGCTGGCACCCTCTGTAGCTGGCATCCCCTCTGTAGCTGGCGCCCCTCTGTAGCTGGCATCCCCTCTGTTGCTGGCACCCTCTGTAGCTGGCATCCCCTCTGTAGCTGGCATCCCCTCTGTAGCTGGTGCCCCCCTCTGTTGCTGGTGCCCCTCTCTGTTGCTGGTGCCCCTCTCTTCCTCAGGAGAAATTGCACCGTTGGGCTCCCAGCACCCCCTAGCAACACGGGAAGAATGGCAGCCTGAGCCAGTCACCTGCAGAGCCCGGGGTCCCAGCACCCCCTAGCAACACGAGGCAAATGGCAGCCTGAGCCAGTCACCTGCAGAGCCCGGGGTCCCAGCTGACTCAGCTGGTTGCCGCTCAGCTTCAGCGTCCTCAGCGATCCGCAGGCGGCCAGCAGGCCGTCCGGCAGCCTCTCGATGCGGTTGTCGCTGAGGTCGAGCGACTCGAGACTGCCGCAGCCGATCAGAGCTCGCTGGCTGAGGTCCCGAACTCGATTCCTGGCCAGACTGAGCTGCCGCAGCCGTTTGTCGCACACGTCGGGCCCAACGGTCGTTAAATTTCCGTCGAGAATCTCCATCGATGACAGGTTCGGTAGCTGAGCAGCGTGTCCGGACTCGAGCTCGGGACCTTGCCAGCCGATGACCTTCAAGTGTTCAACCGAGTCGCAGCCAACGAGGCCCCGACCGGGAGAGGCGGCCGACGCTGGCCAGGAGGCGGCACTCTGGAAGTTGAGCACCAGAGAGGCGGTGTCGGGTGAGCAGGAGACGTCCAGAGCGCCGCCAACCGGACAGAACTGCAAGCCAGTCCAATTGTAGCAAGTCATCTTCGCCTCAACCGATTGGCTACCGCTAAACACCAGGGTCAGCAGCAGCATAAACTGAATCAGCTTTCGCAATAGTCCGGCCATTGACAGCTATCAAGTTCGAGGAAATTCGAATGCGTCTAAAGCACGCAATTAGTCATACGGTAGTTGGAAGTTCTGCTTTCTATTGAATATCGCACAATATGAGCGTTGGCGAGCTGTTTTTTAGAGTCTGCTCTTCCGTCTTGTTTACTTTCTTTTTTGGATGCCCCTGGATATTCGGTCCCGAGCGCTGTATTCTATGTACACCCTTGGGCCTCTGTCTCTCATCTCTACCCCTCCCGACCTCTCTCTCCGTTTCTGCTTCTCGGCGTTTCGCATCCAATAGGAAACTGCATTGAGGTTGTGGGTGAGAAGAAAATCTGCTTTCCTTCCAAAGGCGGTTGTGTGTGTTGGTGTCAGTTTTCGTTGACACTAAATACAATGCCCCCTAATACTGAGGCACTTTTATATTGCATATAGTGGCGAGTGAGAGAGAAAAAGCAGAGTATTCTTTTAGTAGCTAATAAAACAAGAAATAAAACTTACTTGCCTCCAGGGTCAGGCAGAGAATCCAGCGCACGACTGGGGGCCAGTCGAGTGAAGAGAGGAGGGGGAATGTAAGCTAGAGAAAAGGAGAGAGAGGTGAGAGGAGAGGAGAGAAGAGATGAGATACCTTGAGTCGGCCGGATTGCTATTGTGAAGTTTCAAAGTACCCCCGAGGATCGAAGTTTGCCGAACCTTAAGCTAATATAAGTATATTTTCTGTTATTATATTGTAACTCTCTGTATTCTTAAAATTGATAATTGGTGAGTTTGCGTTTCCGGAGGGATATCAAGCAAAAGATAACTTGCAAAAGAACTATTTAGGCTAGCTAAAAAGCAATGAAGATCCTAAGGATAAAAAATGGAAGATTTTTTGTCAAAAAAATTTATCCAATTTAAATGATCAGTTATCACATGACTCACGAATTTATTAAAGCTTAAAAAGATAAAAATGCAACTGTTCTTTTTTAATTTTGCACAAATTTCTGCTTTTTGCATTGTGCTCAATCGAATTTGGCCATAGAAAACTCTGTCGAGACAGTAAAACGTCACCAAAGCTATGCTTGAAGAATATTTTAGAATTTTTCCTGATTCTACCTGAATTCTACCTTTGCATGCTTGGAATTTCTGGGACAGAAATTTGCGATTGTGACCGCGGGTCATTTTGGTAAACATGCACTCGATTTATGATTTTCAATTCAATCGTATTGGCATGCACAAAATTTTCTTGCTTTGATAAGAAAAAACAGCGAAATTCGACGTTATCAATGATTTATTACCGCACAATAAAGTTTACATCTTTCAAATTAGCAATATAAGTAGTATCGCATGTCTCTGTCTGTCTGTCTGTCTGTCTGTCTGTCTGTCTGTCTGTCTGTCTGTCTGTCTGTCTGTCTGTCTGTCTGTCTGTCTGTCTGTCTGTCTGTCTGTCTGTCTGTCTGTCTGTCTGTCTGTCTGTCTGTCTGTCTGTCTGTCTGTCTGTCTGTCTGTCTGTCTGTCTGTCTGTCTGTCTGTCAGTCTGTCTGTCTGTCTGTCTGTCTGTCTGTCTGTCTGTCTGTCTGTCTCTCCCCTCTTTAGGTCCGCAGTCATGCGCCAGGTTCTCTATCTGGCTCTTGACGTAAAAAAAATTGCTGACCTCTGGCTAAAAGCATCAGAAACTTTCAACTGTTGCTAGTTTTATCCCGGAACTAACAGTTCATCTGTTTATCCAAGAATTATCCCCGCTAAATACTAGCAATTAGCGCTTAGCGTCACCAATTTTAATCCCATACTATGCAATACAAAAAATACTATATAATCGGCTGCTATCAGCTGGATCTGTTTGAAAACTGTTTCTCTGTTTCTCAGCAAGACTCAAATCTAAATTTAAACAATGCGTCTAGGATGCTTGATGTTGGTTTTTCTGCTTCTGGCGACCAAAGCGATGGGAACTTCCGAGGTAAGCAATTAGGTGAGGAGAGGAGAGGAGAGGAGAGGAGAGGAGAGGAGAGGAGAGGAGAGGAGGGGAGAGGAGAGGAGAGGAGGAGAGAGGAGGGGAGGGGAGAGGAGAGTAGAGGAGAGGAGAGAAGAGGAGAAGAGACCAGACCAAAAGCAGAATATGTAGCTGTGAACACTGCAGGCGGAGTTCGAATCGCGGTACAGAGACTGCATCCTGCAGGACACGAACTGCCCGAATAACAGTAGCGTATACAGCTACCAGCGACTCCTGCCAACTCTGCAGCTGATGCAGCGAAAGAAGCCACCAAGAGAGTGCGACTGCAACATCCAAAGTGAGGGCTGTGTCAGACGGTGCTTCTATGCCTTCCGACTCCAGCTGGACATTTTGGCTGCGGAGTTCAGGGCTGGCAATGATATGGCTAGGCGTGAGGTGAGTTCGACCCTGTCCTGAAGTGTTCGACCCCATCCTGAAGTGTTCGACCCTATCCTGAAGTGTTCGACCCTATCCTGAAGTGTTCGAACCCATCCTGAAGTGTTCGACCCTATCCAGAAGTGTTCGACCCCATCCTGAAGTGTTCGACCCTATCCTGAAGTGTTCGACCCCATCCTGAAGTGTTTGACCCTGTCCTGAAGTGTTCGACCCTATCCTGAAGTGTTCGACCCTATCCTGAAGTGTTCGACCCTATCCTGAAGTGTTTGACCCTGTCCTGAAGTGTTCGACCCTATCCTGAAGTGTTCGACCCCATCCTGAAGTGTTCGACCCTATCCTGAAGTGTTCGACCCCATCCTGAAGTGTTCGACCCTATCCTGAAGTGTTCGACCCTATCCTGAAGTGTTCGACCCCATCCTGAAGTGTTCGACCCTATCCAGAAGTGTTCGACCCCATCCTGAAGTGTTCGACCCTATCCTGAAGTGTTCGACCCCATCCTGAAGTGTTCGACCCCATCCTGAAGTGTTCGACCCTATCCTGAAGTGTTCGACCCTATCCTGAAGTGTTTGACCCTGTCCTGAAGTGTTCGACCCTATCCTGAAGTGTTCGACCCTATCCTGAAGTGTTCGACCCTATCCTGAAGTGTTCGAACCCATCCTGAAGTGTTCGACCCTATCCTGAAGTGTTTGACCCTGTCCTGAAGTGTTCGACCCTATCCTGAAGTGTTCGACCCCATCCTGAAGTGTTCGACCCTATCCTGAAGTGTTCGACCCCATCCTGAAGTGTTCGACCCTATCCTGAAGTGTTCGACCCTATCCTGAAGTGTTCGACCCCATCCTGAAGTGTTCGACCCTATCCTGAAGTGTTCGACCCCATCCTGAAGTGTTCGACCCTATCCTGAAGTGTTCGACCCTATCCTGAAGTGTTCGACCCTATCCTGAAGTGTTCAACCCCATCCTGAAGTGTTTGGCTCTTTCGTAAAGTTCCAGTGCTGGCTTTGATAAACAAAAATAACGAACTCCCCAAAATTTGCAGCAGTTTACTAATTTCGCCCGTAGCAACATGAATCGCCTTAGGCCTTGCATCCTCGAGGGCAGGAACTGTCAGCAAGTGTATGGCCCGTCGCTCAACTACATGTCCGACTGGTTGCGCTACGAGCTCCGGATTAACTACATGCCTCCGGTGTGTAACTGCGACGTGAACAATGAAAACTGCGGCAGGCCGTGCATGTACGCCATCCTAAAGTCTGAGGCCGGATTTTGAGGCTCTGCAACTCGATGAAAACTTATAATAACCATGCAGTAATTGGTGTATTAACAATCGATGGGAATATTTGGATCGGGTAATAAAATATTCCTTTAAAAATCCTAAAATGCTATGTATAATTCCTTTTTGCAACCTAGTTGGTATGCAAGCTTTTAAATTAATCATGGATACGGAAATCAGACTTGCGAGACTGAAGATTTTCTCGTTGGCATAGCCGAGTTTAATTTAATCCCTGGGGGCATCAATTTGATCATTTGACGCCATCAGGTACATCACTACGACTCGTCACGCTTTGCACCAGATTATTGATGAACGTCTGGAACCTGGCTGCCGTCTAGCCTTCTTGCCCCTTCTGCTGCGACCTTGAGTCCAGATTTTAAAGCCTGTCTTGTCGATGAAAATCAAGTGAATCTCAGGGGCACAATCCAGTCAACCGCAGTGATGAGCTGCTTGACCAAAACATTCGGCTTACTGTTGACTCACAAACTTGCAACTCCGGATCGGCTTAACGAAGCTTAGGCTTCATTTCTTGCAAAGTTAGCAGTGGGTTTTCTTTGATCCATTCCAGTAGGTGCTGCACATGAGCGTCAGTAAGTTTCACTTGACGAGCACCTCCTCGACTTGGTCGGTTCCGGCGATCAGTGGGCGAGTTTGTACCGCATTCGAATCGAGTAAACATTAGGAGATGGCTTCAATCACCATTTTTGTGGCGATGCGGAGCAGCGTTGTCTTGCAGCAGCTGATTGGGCCCTGTGAGTGCAAGCTGGGCCTTTTGTCGCGAATGGCTCTTTGCACCTTGCGCAGCACTTCCAAATAATAGTCACCATTGACTGTCTGGCCGGCAGGAACAGCCTGATCGAAGATGATGCCCTCGCGATCAAAGAAAGTCACATGCATGATTTTCAGCTGAGCAATTCTCCTTGCAGCCTTCACTGGCCTCGGAGAGCCAGGCTGGCACCAAGATGCGCTCTGCCGCTTCAGTTTCAAGCCACGATTCTCTGAAGAAACTGAAGTCCCTCGTGCCTGTGTCTTTGCAGATGAGCTGCGCTGAGAGTTGTGAGACCTTCAGCTCCTCTGACGACAGGATGTGAGGCACCCACTTTGCGCAAATCTTCCTGACTCCAAGATCTTCAGTCAGAACTTTATGGATTTTGTCATGAGACACGCCAGTATACTCAGCGGGGGCTTACGGCCGACCTTCAAGAGGTGCCCCTGTTCTTAACTAACGGACCGTACCACCACCGAGCCTGCGAAGAAGACCAAGAGAACGCGTCGAACTCCGAAAACCTTCTATCCGTCATGCGACTCCGCGGCGGCAATAGTGACATTTCAGTCCACCGCCGCCGGCCGCGCAGGAGACACAGGAGAGCAGCGTCGCGCAAAGCCGAGCCGGACCAAGAGCTCCTTGTGCAGTTTAACTGCAATGGCATCAAAAGCCGTAATACGGAGCTGGCCCACAGGCTGGCCTCCCTGCGCCCCGCCGCTATACTCCTTCAGGAAACCAAGCTTAAGAAAGAAGAAGATTATAACCCGCCGCGGGGATACGTGGTGGCCTCCAGGGAAGATGGAGTACATAACGCCGGCCCCGATGACCGCGCTGTCGTGACACCTGCTCACCCAAATCGGCCACCCGACGCTAACGGTACAGGCGCCGCCGGGACACGACGCCGTACCAACCCGCGCTGCCGGCTGAGATTCCCAGGACTCCGCGAAAACTGGTGCGCCGGATGTCGCAGCGGCCGTACCGCCTGTAGCGTCCGTTTCACACCATGGCATGGCGCAGACAACCAATCTGTTCAAACCAGTGCACCCGGACGAGAAATCACCAGCACGCCACCAAGGACTACTTAAACGATACTTAAGTAGTCCTTGCACGCCACCGCCAGCCCAGTCCACTATCCCAAAAACCAACAAAAAAATTACAGGACGGGGAGGTACTATGGTGCTTGTCCGCGATGACGTCCAGTACGACAGACTCAAAGTCGATAGAGAACACGACCTCCTGGACGTTGCCGCCTGCCGCATCCGCCTCAAAGGACAGCAGCCGATCGTGATAGCATCTATCTATGCACCGCCATCCAGCTGCCAACGCCCCGATAACACCTGGCAACCCAGCTTCACCAATCTCCCGACTACCGGTAGAGTCATCCTCGGAGGCGACTACAACGCACACGGAAGCTGGGACCGCCACATTGATGAAGATCTCAGAGGCCAGACCGTCGACGAGTGGGTCGCCCGCAATGGGCTCGTCATCTGCAATACCACCTGCCACACACGCACCTGCCCCAGTACTGGCCGCCTCAGTAGCCCAGACGTGACCATCTGTAGTAGCACCATTGCCGGATCCATCACGGACTCCTGGAAGACGCTACCAGACTGGGGAAGCGATCACCTGCCGATCGTTTTCGGCCTCCCAGCCTCTAACGCCGGAAAGACCCGTCACTGCGGGCAAAAACGCTGGATCTATAAGAAGGCAGACTGGGGAGCCTTCAGGGAGTCGCTAAATACCTGGGCAGAATCCGAACGCAACGACACCACCTTAAACACAGAGGCCACACGCCTTGCCGAAGCCATCCTGAACGCAGCAAGACTTGCCATCCCGCGCAGCTCCGGGAAAAAGACGAGACGCCTGCCGTTCTGGAACGACGCCTGCGAGGAGGCCTCCAAAGCTACACGTTCCGCGAGACAATCCGCAGAAAAAGAACCGACACCAGAAAATATTATTGCCGCAAACAGAGCCCGCCACAACGCCTCAGGCTGCCTCCGGAGGGAGAAAGAAGCCTTCCTGCTCGACAAAGCGGCAAATTTCAGCCAGGACTCGGACATTTTTGGCTTACTCCGCGCTATGAGAGGCGATGGTTTTAAAACTCCGGACCCGGCTGCCATTGTCAGGGCCGCCTCCCCAGACTCGCCGGAGCGCACCGCACGCACTAACAAAGAGAAGGCCGAACTCTTTTGCCAACTCTACGCCGAAGTTAGCCGAGTCCCCAGACGAAAAAATGACTCGGCCATCAGATACGAAGCGAACGAGGCCACTACGCCTATGGGTGACCCCCAAACAGACGGCCCGGACGCCCCTTTCGAGATCGACGAGCTCCGCGCCGCTATCCGATGTCTCAAATCAGGGAAGGCTGTGGGAACCGACGGTGTCTCCAACGAGATGCTTAAACGCCTCCCGCCGGCCGCTGACAAAGCCTTACTCAGCCTCATCAACCGCACCTAGCGGGAGGGCAAAACACCTACCAGCTGGCGAATTGGCACCATTATACCGATCCAGAAAAAAGGGAAAGACGCCGCATCACCGGGCAACTACCGCCCCGTCGCACTTACCAGCTGCATCGCCAAGTGCGCGGAGCGCATGGTTCTGGCTCGTCTTAACTATGACCTGGAGAGCCGTGGCGGTCTCTCGCTCACTCAAGCTGGTTTTCGTCGCGGTCGTAGCACCGAGGAACAGCTCGCGCGAGTCTGCCAAGCCATTTTTGACGGCCTCGAGAGTCTACCGGCGCTACGCAGCATCCTCTGCCTCCTCGACTTCTGCCGAGCGTATGACAGAGTATGGCGCCTGGCCCTGTATGCCAAAATGCACCGCATGGGCATCCCCAAGCGCATCATCCGCTGGATCCGCGGCTTCCTGTCGGACCGTCACAACGCAGTCCGCTGGGTTAACGCCACGAGCCGCAACAGAGTTTTCCGCGAAGGTCTGCCACAGGGCAGTGTGCTAGCGCCCACGCTGTGGAATATCTATGTCAACGATTTAGCCCAAGCAGTCGCCGAGGCGAACCCTTTGGTCAACCTCAGTCTCTACGCCGATGACTCGGCCTTACTGGCGACCGCTCGCACACTCGACATCTGTGCCAGAGAACTCCAACCAGCCCTGGATGCAGTGGCCGACTGGTGCCGAGATTGGAAAGTCTCCATTAGCACTGGGAAATGCTGCTACTCCACCTTCACTCTAGCGGCAAATGAAAACAACGGCAAACGGAGAGTGAACCTCCAGATCAACGGCGACAAGCTTGCCTTCGATCCAACTCCGACCTTCCTGGGACTCAGTCTTGACGACAGCCTAAGTTTCAGCCACCATGCATCAAAGATCCGTAAAAAGATGGCCGCCCGCAGAAGACCTCTCACTGCCCTCGCTACCAGATCGGCCGGTGCGGACAGTCAGATCCTCCGCATGGCTTACATCGCCACCGTTCGCTCTGTTGCCGACTACGCGTGCGGGGTCTGGGGGTCCTTCACTGCAGCCAGCTCTAAGCTGCTGATCGACCGCCAACAGCACAGCTGTGCGCGGATCATCACTGGGTGCCTCCAACTTACTCACATCCGGGACCTGCTTGCGGTGGCGAACCTGTCGCCTTTCAGCCATCTGGTGCTACAGCGCAGTGCGACACTCAGAGAAAGAATCCTACGTCTCCCGCAGGACACCCCAGCACTTCAGGTCGCCATAATGGACACCCGACCACGACTGAAGAATCGAGCCTTTGAGAGCCACCAGAGAACACCGAGAGACCCAAAGGACATCGTCACCGTTCTCCACGACTACCAGCGAGAACACCGTGGTTGCTGGCGCCGCGTTAGCCAAGAGCTCGACAGACAGGGGTTGCTCAACGGCCCCACCAGGGAGCCCGCTCCGCAGCCCCAGCCGCCGTGGACGGTCCACGAAGCGATCACCTTCGACCTCAGTTTGGCTACGCAGTGCAGCCGCAGCCAGCCCCAGAGCCTCCGCAGCGATACTGCACTGAGGTACCTCGAGGAGCGCGGCTCCCACCCGGTCAGCGTTTGGACTGACGGCTCGGCCGCCGGCGGCACATCGGACGGCACCAGCGCAGCGGTGATCATCACCCCATGCTGGGGTCGGGTCGTCACCAGCGCTGCAGGGAACATCTGCAGCAGCACCCAGGCGGAACTTCAAGCCATACTGCTTGCCATCCAGAATACCAGAGAGCATCAATGTATCGACATCTTTACTGACTCCCAGGCGGCCATTTACAGCATCATGGCGGGCCAGCGCAGCAACAGCAGAATCGTCTCCGAAATTTGGAACCAGAGTAACGATCACTCCATCCGCATCACCTGGAAACCGGCTCACTGCGGCATCCCCATGAACGAACGCGCAGATAGGGCGGCTAGATTGGCGACCGCAGATCAGAGCGACCATGGTGCCCCCATCATGGCAGCCAGCGCTTACCTCTGCCGGAAAAGACGTGATCTAGACCTCGAGCTTTGGGGCCGTAAGGCGCCATGGCCAAGACTCCCAACCTTGCCGAGGAAACTTGAGGTCCTGGTCAACCAGCTCCGCGCCGGCTGCAGCAACCTTGCCGCCGCCACCAGACTCCGACTCGGCCTGTCCGACTCCGACGTGTGCCCGGACTGCGGAGCTCGCGACACCGAGCAACACATTCTTTTCGACTGCCCACGAGGGTCTGCGGCCCGCCCCGGCGAACAAGACGCACTCCTGGTTGACGCGAGCCTCACCATCAACCTTCTTCGCAGGCTGGGGCGCATCTAGCGCCCCCGTCCCTTGCAGCCCAGCTGACATCGAGACGTGCGGTGCAGAGAGAGAGAGAGAGAGAGTAGACTCAGCCAGCTGACGAGTGGTGACACGGCGATCCTCTTGCAGAGCAGCTTCCACCTTCTGCACCAACTGTGTTGTTCGCGCTGAACAGGGCCTTCCACTTCGAGGTTCGTCTTGAACACCCTCTTTGCCGTCAAGAACACTTGCCATCCAGTGACGAACAGTGTCATATGACGGGCAAGAGTCTGCCATGGCTCGATGCATGATTGCATACGTGTCTCTGTTGGAGACAGCCCAAAAGCAAGGCGTGGAACTTGATGATGGTTCGTTTGTCTTCTTTAGAGAAGCTTTTTATGTAAAAGCTTAAAAGCTTTTTATGTAGAAGCTTTTTATGTATTTTATGTAACAGGCACTTTATATACCAGGCAGTGGCCTGGGTTTAGCCGCATTTTGTTACGTAACTTACAAAAATATATATTGGTCAATAAGCAAAGCTTTTCTGACAGCCCTCGTACGGACCTTCACTTGTAGCCACTGAGAAATTTTCATCGGCCTATCGCCGCGCTGGTGTGCTCCCAGCTGATAAAATTGAACTCCGCTAAAATAGAACGAGTGTCGACCATAAGACAGAAAATTTTCGGTATCCATGAAATTCATGAAAATCAGTATTCAGTGATTTCCGTATCCATAATGATTAAATTGAAAGCTTGCAGTACCAAAACTGGGCCGCAAAAAGTAAAATAACTGAAGCCGAAAATCCCAAATCCTATGGCCGCTCCTACACATTTTTACCATAAACAGAAGTCTGAAACTAAAATCTGACTAAAATTATCGCTGGCATGCTTATAAACAGCCTCAGAGCCGCAGACTATATAAAATACGATTGCTTATTTAATCGTTGAAAAATTTTACTATTCTGAGCCGGGAATGTGTTGTCTATGGTAATTTTGACAAAAACTAGGATACTAAATCATATAATCTCCTCAAAATCAGGAGCAATCGAAGTTCATATGTGATAAACGCCGTTTAATTAATCATAGTCTATGGTTAGAATATCCGAGGCTGCATTTTAACCACAGAATGTGAATTAAACGGCGTTTATTATTTACTTAATATATTATTAAACCATACAATCCATTTCTAGTTGTAAGCTTTTGTCTATGGTCGGAAAGGTAGGAGCCCGTTTGCCCGATTGCCTGATACAAATTTCTGGATTAAACTTAGAGTTACAGATGCACTTGTGCTTGTAAATTGAATTTAATGTAGTTCAATTGAGTATGTATGCATACGAGTAAGTGGTCAGTTTTTGACCATAGCAACACGCAGTTAATATTTTTCTAGTATAATATGCTTAATTAAACCAGAAACACAAGGTTTCGAAAGTTTTGCAGTTTCGAAGTTGAAGTTTATTATATTTGAAATTTTCAAAAATTTAACTGTACCTTAACTAATAACAGGTTTTGTCAATCAGACTAAAGTTTTGAAAACTGTAACATTTGCAACACTGTCTGTCGGTCGGGTTGCTAAGAATTGCGTCAGCGACGGCAGAAGTACAAACTCCCAGTTTTCCCATCCTTCACGCACCTGTGAGGAAAGCAGCACGGTCTTAAGGGCATGAAATCCGTCACGCGACAGATTTGAGTACTCGGGGTGCACCTGAAGTGTTGAATAGTAGTTTAGTGTAGGTGTTACTACTGACAGCTAAACAGACAGACAGACAGACAGACAGACAGACAGACAGACAGACAGACAGACAGACAGACAGACAGACAGACAGACAGACAGACAGACAGACAGACAGACAGACAGACAGACAGACAGACAGACAGACAGACAGACAGACAGACAGACAGACAGACAGACAGACAGACAGACAGACAGACAGACAGACAGACAGACAGACAGAGACACAAATACAAAAGGACTTGCAGTACTCACAAAGACTCAGCGAGTTGCGGCAGTGTTGCCATGGTAGCAAACAGTACAAAGACAGTGAGAATCGCGATTCCGAACTTCACGGCCATAGTCTAATTGATTGAATTCAGCAGTGCAGTGCGGACTTGTAGGAGCTGCATATGGGTCTAATGCATCTATCACCACCATTTTATAGGCAGCCGATGGCTTCCGACCATAGACATCGGTTTTTCATGCAAATACAGTCTGTAAAGTTCTTGTACGTATAGTAAAATCATTTGCCATTGCTTTGTGCCATAGACCATTCAAGTGTTTTTTGACCTGTTCTGAGCTCGCTAGATTTTCAATCGCTCAAGTTTGCTTCATCGAGAGAGGCGAATTAAGTATTGATGACTACATGTAGTGCGTCAGTTTAAATTTACAAAGGCAGGCAGAAAGTTCAGAAAGGCAGAATGCCCATGAGGTACTCGCGTGATTCTATGGCTATTACCAGTGTCTGCTCTTGTCTGACCTTTACTTGTTATTACAAACTGTTATTGTACTATAGAAATCGTGCCGGGTTGTACGATAGACATCGCTGTCGAGTAGTAGGTAGGGGCTTGTTTGACTGGAATGAATTTGAATATAGTACTATAGTTTATTTATTGTGAAGCTTGTGAATAGCCAATTTTAAACCTCTTAAGTCTAACGATTGTAAGATAATTAGCAACACTTTAATTTCGGCGGGAAACCCTCCTCCTGCGAAAAACCCTCCTACGGGAAACCCTCCTGCGGGAAACCCTCCTGCGGGAAACCCTCCTCCTGCGGGAAACCCTCCTGTGGGAAACCCTCCTGCGGGAAACCCTCCTCCTGCGGGAAATCCTCCTGCGGGAAACCCTCCTCCTGCGGGAAACCCTCCTCCTGCGGGAAACCCTCCTCCTGCGGGAAACCCTCCTCCTGCGGGAAACCCTCCTCCTGCGGGAAACCCTCCTCCTGCGGGAAACCCTCCTCCTGCGGGAAACCCTCCTCCTGCGGAAAACCCTCCTGCGGGAAACCTAACAGGAGGGAAACCCTCCTCCTGCGGGAAACCCTCCTCCTGCGGGAAACCCTCCTCCTGCGGGAAACCCTCCTCCTGCGGGAAACCCTCCTCCTGCGGGAAACCCTCCTCCTGCGGGAAACCCTCCTGCGGGAAACCTAACAGGAGGGACACCTCCTCCTGCGGGAAACCCTCCTCCTGCGGGAAACCCTCCTCCTGCGGGAAACCCTCCTCCTGCGGGAAACCCTCCTCCTGCGGGAAACCCTCCTCCTGCGGGAAACCCTCCTGCGGGAAACCTAACAGGAGGGACACCTCCTCCTGCGGGAAACCCTCCTCCTGCGGGAAACCCTCCTCCTGCGGGAAACCCTCCTCCTGCGGGAAACCCTCCTGCGGGAAACCTAACAGGAGGGAAACCCTCCTCCTGCGGGAAACCCAACAGGAGGGAAACCGAACCCTCTTCCTGCGGGAAACCCTCCTGCGGGAAACCCTCCTGCGGGAAACCCAACAGGAGGGAAACCCAACCCTCCTCCTGCGGGAAACCCTAAAAAACCAGTTATTTTTAATCAGCTTTGAAGGTCTCTTCAAAGATTAAACAGCTAGAGGTGCTCCAGGAGACGTTTTAGCCAGCAGTGAACCATGATGGATAAGCTGACAAGATCCTGTCCATACACATGGTGCTCCTAACCATTGGAGCGCTTTTGTGCACAACTGCACAATTGCATCTGATAAACACCTGAATGAAATGTGTCAGAAAACTACTTTGGAATATCGCAAGCGATTAGAGCAACTTATCGAGAATAACGGAGGCCATGTTGAAGTGTACAACTGAGATGGAATTGAACCGATTTAGATAAGACTACAGACTGCAATAAAATCCAATATGCGTACCATCTTTGAGTAAAATTTCAATGCTACGAGCGTATTTGGTATTTGGTAGATTACCACTACTAGTGATGGAATCTGATGGATCAGAATTTCATGGAAGAAAGAAATAAGAGTTGTATAGCCATATGGGTTGTAGCCTAGTGGGCAGAGCGTCGGACTCACGACTGGAAGGTCGGGAGTTCGATTCTCGACCCACTCGGAACAACCCCTCCTTGGACTGAACAGCCGTACGCAGGCAGCCTTCAGATGCGCCGCGCAATAGCTGCGGCTGAGCTGTCGGTTGCACATCTGGTCATTAGAGCAGGTGTAACGAATTATTATTATTATTATTATTATTATTATTACTACTACTATTATTATAATCATTATTATGGTGATGACATACTCTTCGCATAGGTGCTAGAAAACGGAGAGATTTCTATCTTGTTTTTGCAGCGAAGTCTGCATAGCATCCATTGAAATTCATAAGTTCAAAATCAACAAGATAATGGCATAGAAAACATCAAAGCTATGCAATGTGAACAATGTGAACCCAATATACAAAATTTGATTATCAATTTAGCCCATACCCTGATATTGTAGTGACCTTGTACTAAACCTTCGCGAACCTTCTCACCATGTAGTAAACATTTCAATATAGAAATCTCCGCGATAAATACATGTATAGTTCTAAATATAGTAACTATTTCAAAAACATTCTTTCTTTCAGAGTGTTCCATCAAAAATCATAAATACGTGCATAAAGCACCCGCAATCAAACGGTTGCAGACCTTTGGCTCATTATTATCTCGTTCTCAATAATATTAATAACCAAGAACCACCGCCTTCTGTCTCATTTATTTAAACCGTTACAATATGAAAGGATATCATTTCGAAATATTCGTCAAAGACCTCATCGACGAAGGTTTCCTCAGTAATGATATTAGCATATCTGCCTACTTGAATGATCCAGTGTGAGCCAGACTTTGCTTTCCAACTGGCAATGGCTTCTTGGCGGCAGTCCATCCAATATTGAGTCGCTTTTGTGCGTTGGAATAAAGAGCTTCGCGTGCAAAGCAAGCTACATTTCCTTGTTCCCAGCGGTGGAGGAGGTGAAGATGGCGTTCAATATTGTGTTTGCAGTCGCCAACCTCCTGACTCTGGCGATCTGGTGCCGTTTCAAGGAGCCGAAGCAGCAGACGCCAACTAGACCAGAGGTTGGCATTCAATTGCTGCTCCTTCGGTTTTTCAGCGCTTATAGTCTAGCAGCTTGCATCGTGTACATTTTTTTGGTTCATCGCCAGTTACGACCGTCAACTCGGTCGCGAGTGCCGTGATTATGAGCGTAGCGCGTTGGATCGTCGTGGTCGTGGACACTGCCAAGATATTTATGGCCTTTACCAAAAGGAGCGCCGCATTCAGTCTCTAATGACTGCCGCCTTTTTAATTGAGTACTCGCATCCGCGACAGAAACTGCTGCTTTTCACTACCAAAAAGAGGGCCCTGGTTTCACTTTTTGTATTGTTCCTTACTTTGCTGCTGCTGTCGTTTGCGATGTCCACAATTTATGGCTACATTTACTGTCCAAACGAAGATTCACTGCTCAAAATGAAACTAAGAATTTCGCATCGGTTACATGAAATTCTCTACGACCGGATGAACATCCTACACGCTGTCCTATTGGTGCTCAGCGTCATTTTGCTCATCGTGTTCGCCTCCAAGCGTTGCTGCGCGTGCTGCCGCTGTGATGGCAGTTACATGCATAGCGAGTCGCGTGCCAGTGAATCTGTAGCTTATCTGACTCAAATGGAAGATGGTGAGCAGTCTGAAAGCGAGGCTAACGAATCCGCGGTTGTACTGCAGGCGGGCAATTCTTCAGAACTGCTGGCAAACGAACTGAGGCGACTGATATTCTGGCAACAGGTGGTGCTGGTGCTTCCTCAATTAGTTTTTATCGTCAAATTACACTCTCTTAGACTAGTTGAGCATAGCTATGGTAAGTTCCAACTTATTGGCTATGGTTCAATTGCTGCCGAAGCACTGTTCGTTGCCGCGATGCCAGTCGTGACTCCAATTGTCAGTCCGAGATTTCGCAGAGGTTTGGTTTCTGCTACGAACGAAGTGAAAAATTATTTGCCTTGTCGTCTGCCATAGTGGATCGAGTGTCGGCTAATGCTTCGACGGAACTGTGTTAACAATTTGAATTGAACTTTAATAGTTCAATAGTGATCGATGAACATTAATAATTATTGCAATTATGTGCAACACTGTTAACTATATATTCAGAAAGTTATACCATTACATCTGATCTTTTTTCCTGAAATTGAATCTTCATTTTTTCTCTTTTTTTTCCATAAACGATTCTTTGTCTCGTGTTTTATTACGCTCGTATGAGATGAAAAATATGTTTTTTTTATATTCGGCACATTACACTGCATGAATTTTAATTTTTAACAGCCTGTTTAAATACAGAGAAAAACAAAAAATACTGATTTTAAATATTGCTAAATTTGGTTGTTTGAGTACTATTCAGCTCTTGAGTTTTTTGTGTTAGAGCTAATTAATTACACTGGCGTATTATTGTGATCATGAGTTGGCGATAAGAAGCAATAAAAAGTCACAAGTTGCAAAGCTCAAGGCAGTAAAAGGTGACATTAAGCTCGGGGGGCGCTAGAATGGCGCTAGTAGACTCGGGGTGCTAATTGGCGCTAGTGGACTCGGGGGCTCTAGAATGGCGCTGGTGGACTAGAAGGGGCGCTAGAATGGCGCTAGTAGACTCGGGGCGCTAGAATGGCGCTAGTGGACTCGGGGCTCTAGAATGGCGCTAGTGGACTCGGGGGCTCTAGAATGGCGCTGGTGGACTAGAAGGGGCGCTAGAATGGCGCTAGTAGACTCGGGGGCGCTAGAATGGCGCTAGTGGACTAGAAGGGGCGCTAGTGGACTCGGGGGCTCCAGAATGTCGTCAGTGGACTTACTAGTGGACCCGATCTATTCTCCCCTCTTCTCTCCCCTATTCTCTCCCCTCTTCTCTCCCCTCTTCTCTCCCCTCTTCTCTCCCCTCTTCTCTTCCCTCTTCTCTCCCCACCTCTTTTCCCGTCTTCTATCCCCTCCTCTCTCTCTCCCAAAGCATCTGCCTTCGAAGTTGTTCAACTGGGTGCTGTTGTCGCGGTTGTAGCCGGTGCTGGAGATCCGTACCTGTGTCCTGAGCAGAACGGCTTCCGGTCCCATCGCGGCACAGTGACGCAGATCCTGGCTCTTCGGCGAGTCATCGAGGAGGTGCGGACACGCCAATCGATCCTGATTGTCATCTTCATAGATTTCAAGAAGGCATTCAACTCGGTCGTCAGGTCGGTGCTTTCAAAAGTGCTCCGTGCATACAACGTACCAGAGCAGCTGATTTCCGCCATCATGGCGATGCGCCGTGATCCGAAAGCTGCTGTTGCAACACCGGACGGCCTATCGGACTTCTTTGAGACATCCTCCGGGGTGCTTCAGGGAGATACGCTTACGCTTGCTTGCGTTCGTTCTGGTGCTTGACTGGGTGCTCCGGATCGCTCTTCCTACCAACGACGACGGTTTTCTGTTGCGGCGACGCTTGGGTCCACGTCAACCGGAGAGACTGTTCAACGTACTTGGCTACGCCGACTATCTCGCCCTGCTGTCTTCAACTGTCGAAAGCGCCCAGCGACAACTGGGTAAGCTAGTTGCTGTTGCGGCGAGTGTCGGCCTGGTGGTCAACACGCAGAAAACCGTCGTGCTCTGCGTGCCGGATGACATCGAGGCTGCGATTTAGTGACGAGGCGCTGATGGACAGGCGACAGAGCTTCAGCTGTTCTGTGAGGGCTGCCTTTCGTTCTGTGAGGGCTGCCTTTCGTTCTGTGAGGGCAGTTCTGCAGTCCGAGGCCCTACCTGACCGCCAGGGGGCGGCGTTGTTCCAGGCAGTGATCGAGACCGTCCTGCTGTACAAAACCGAGATCTGGACGCTGGTGGAGTCGCTCGAGCAACAAGTTGACGCGGCGCACGCTGGCCTGCTGCGTGCCGCCTTCAAGATCGGCTACGAGCGAGTGACCAACGCAGCATTGTATCACCGCACCGGCCTGGCCCATCCAAGCGACCTGTTGCGCCGTCGGCGACTCCAGCTGGCAGGCCACATCATCCGCGCCGAGACGTACTGCCCACACCGGTGCAGGAGGTGCTACTGCCAACGCTGCAAACACCCTGAGCTGCTGAGTTAATTCAATTGGACCAATTCAACTGTCGGGTCTTTCTTTCAGCGTCCTCCAGAATCTCCAGGCAGCGTTATGACGGACAGTCCGACCCAAAGAACTGAAGTTGATGCGAGCGCATAATATTAAGCTATCAATTGACAAATTCTCGTAAAAAATAATCTCAATCATTTCAAGTACAGCTGACCTTGAAATGATTAGGCGCTGCACCTAAATGTGGTCATAAAAAGATCTATTTAACACTTCGAAGATCCAGGACTTCGGCAGGGGAATTATAGTTCCGATAGAAGTGCTTTTATAGTTCTCAGTATCCGCTGAAAAAAAGCCACCTAATTCCTTTCTAAAAGTAGTCCTCATTTTTGTGATTACGTTGTATATGCGCATACGATAAGCAAACTTCATCAAGGAACAGTTTGCGCTCCAAAAAAATGATGCGCTCACCGAGAAAGTCCTCCCAGATAGGAGAACAGATTTCGCAGCGGGTAGGCGAATGACTCGGTGAAGAGGCTGGTTTCGACAGATTCGGGGCAGAGGTCCAGCGCCGCTTTCGCATAGTTTTGCAGAATTACCTTAGCCTGTAGCGCGTCTTGCGGCCACGAATTCGTGGTTGTGATGACCCTATACTTGATTGCTGCAACGGCGCTGGCAACTGTTTTCTGACCCCAACCCTGTGTCTTCTGGCGTGTCAGCACTCGATGGTAACACTGAAGCAGCTCCCTGGTGCCATTAAATGAGGCCCAATTTTCGAGAATGTAGTCTATTGGAGGATGAATATAAAGGATGAATTCCTCCACGATTGTGTACTCAACCAGGCCGTACTTGTTAGTTCGGCCATACCAAATGTTCATTGACATTAGCAATATCTGAAAAGAATTCGAATGAATTGCCACCCGTGCTATCGATGAGTTACAGAAAAGCAGATGAAGATTTATGTTGCATATTCTAGTACTGATGCGGCTTAGTTGTTCTGTTAGCCTATGGGCATGGCACACATCTGTGTCGTTAAATAAGTCGGTCGGTAATGGCAGACACCCGCAGGTGCGCTTGAACGATCTTGCTGTACTGTATGACTTGAATCAAACAATCCTGATTTGAGCCGAAGAATTGTTCCGGTTCTTAAAGTTACCGGGCCACGAGAAGTCCATCGTGCAGGTGACATCCGGCAGGTTGTCACTGCATGGTGCGGATTCGCGGTTCACCAGCTTTGCTACGGTTTCAGTGGTCACCCTGGCTGAGGATGTGGCCGTGCGGAGCCAGGAAGCCGGAGGTGATGTCTGGCCTGTAGCAGCTGTTTTGGTACCGAAGTGGAGCAGGAAAGTGCAAAGGTAGCGACTGGTTTTCCAGTGTTTGGTTGCCTAAATGCAGTTTCAATTAGGGAGGTCTGAGCGGTTCATTGTTGACCATGGGATGCGAGAACGCCAGTACATGCACTACAGAACTTGCTGGACCGCGGTTGGACCTAGTGTCTGCGAATGCGCAATTCCTCAAACCACGGCCCAACCGCCTCGTCACCTTTGTGGGTTTGTAATGGAAGGCGGCGAAATGTACCATGGGCGCCTTGGCCGGTATACAAGTTGACCCCGGCAGGCAGGACGGCGGTTCCAACAGACCCGAGGGTGAAGTCCCTGAAAAAGCGGCAAAGCAGTTCAAAGGGATGCTAGAAATTAAGCTTCCGAGGATTTTTTAGCGGCAAAACCCCCCAGTGTATATGGGACAACGGCTCAAAATCTTCCTTTAAAGGTCGTTTCCATAGCAAGGTCGTTTTTTGATTTAGTCACCATCGGTCCGACCTAATGTTTTATGATGTGGGCCTACTGTGACAGTGTCGTTTGTTAAAGGCATGTATCATATCGTATTCATTATTTCGCACGCATACCGTACTACTTGTAATCATTAATTCATTTTTAACAATATTCTATACGTATTAATTTTGCGCTTATGTTATTTTTGTATTTGTATTTATCTATAGTATAGCGTTCTTTCTTCTTAATCTTCTATATTTCTTCTTCTATTAACTATCTATAGTATCTGTAGTTATTTGTAGCCTCGCATGTATTTATTATATTATTTTTGTATTTCCTGCATATCGTGTTTACTTCCCGTGAAGTAGTTCCTATTTATGTACATGCATTTACATGCAGTAATTCTAGCACGATATGTTATCTCTACCTATAAAAATCAAAACTCTGTGTGTCTGTGTACAAATTACTTCGCTATGGACTCCCAAACCGCTCCACCAATTCACACCAAATTTTGCACCCACCCTATATTCACTACGGAAACTGCTCAAAATGCGCGATTTTTTCACTAAAGATGGAGATAGAAGAGGGGAGAGAAGTGACAGAGGATCGATGAGAGAGGAGAGTAGAGAAGTTTGAGAAGAGATGAGAGATGAGAGAACAGAGAGGTAGATGAGAGAGGATCGAGAGGAGAGATTAGAAAGGATAGAGAAGAGAGGAGATAAGAGGGGGAGAGTGGGAGGGAGAGGAGTGAGAAGAGGAGATAAGAGATAAGAGATGAGAGAAAGAGAGAGAGAGAGAGAGAGAGAGAGAGAGAGAGAGAGAGAGAGAGGGGGAGAGAGAGAGAGAGAGAGAGAGGGGGGGGAGAGAGAGAGAGAGAGAGAGAGAGAGAGAGAGTTAAGAAAGAAGAGATGAGGTAGAGGTAAAGGGAAGAGGAGGAGAGAGGAAAGAGATGAGATTGTAGAGATGAGAGAGATGAAAGAAAAGATGATCGAGAGAGTAAAGATGAAAGATGAAGGAAGAGAGAGCAGAGTGCAGAGAGACGAGAGAAGAGAATAGAGGGGAGAGAGTATAGAAGAGGGAAAAGAAGAGAGGAGTAAGGAAAGAGAGGAGTCAGAAGAGGGGAAAGAGAAGAGTACATAGTAGAGAGGAGAGTAGAGATGACAGAAAAGAGAGGGGAATGATAAGCGAAGATGAGAGTGAACAGACGATATAAGAGAGGAGAGAGGAGAGTGAGAGAGAAGAGAGAAGACAAGAGAGGGAGAGAGTATAGGAGAGAAGAGAAGAGACGAGAAGAAAAAAGAAAGGATCGAGTCCTCCTGAGTCAAAAAGGGAAAAGAGAGGAGTACAAGGGGAGAGAGGTGAGAGAACATATGAGAGTAAAGAAGACAGATGAGAGAGGGGAGATGAGAGAGCAGAAACGAGAGTGAATAGACGAGAGATGGGAGAGTAGAGAGAAAAGAGGAGAGATAAGAAACAAGAGATGAGAGGTGGAGACAAGGGAGAGATGAGAAGTGAGTGAGGAGAGAGGAGGGGAAGGGAGAGAATAGAGATAGGACAGGAGAGAGCAGAGAGGTGAGAAGAGAGAGAGAGAGAGGGGGGAGAGGAGAGAGCAGAGAGAAATGAGAAAAGATAAGAGAGAGAGAAGATAAAAGAATAGAAATGAGAGATTAGAGAGCAAAGACGAGAGAGAAGGGAGGTGAGGGAAGAGAGAGCAGTGAGAAATGAGAAGAGATAAAAGAGGAGAAAGGAGATATGAGAGACCAGAGACCAGAGAGAAGAGAGGAGAGGAGAGAGAAAATAATAGAGGGGAGAGGGAAGAGACGAGTGAAGGGACGAGAGATGAGAGAGGACAGAGGAGAGAGGAAAGAAGAGATGAGAGGAGAGAGAGAAGAGACGAGAGAGAAGATAGGAAACAGAAAAGAAGATGGAAGTTTCAAAGGATGCAAAGGACATAGGAGAGGCAGAGGTAGAGGCCACAGTTTGCCTGACATTCTGCGCAGCACCCCAGCTAACAATATCAATGCTTGCCTCAAATCCTAATTTTGCATGAATATACACTATTTTATGTTTAACTCTATCCTAACTATGAACAAGTTTTTGTTTGAGTTTGACCTCAGATTTTAGAATACATGCAAAAATAATTCCGGGGAATGGAGTTCCCCGGGTTTAAAATCCGCGGGTTTCAACAGCTTGTCGATTATAATTTGTACATTGCGCTTGCATATGGGGGTTTGTCTCTGATTATCTAGGCTTGTTTATCAATTTTTATCATATTTACATGCTTATTATAGATATACGCTTGCAGTCAACGGCCGCAATTTCTTACTTCTCTGCTCGCGGCCTCTTAGACATCTCATGCTGGCTTTCCTCGCCCTCACAATTAAATAATTAAGTTTACCATTCCGTCGCTTGGCTTGGCCCACCAATAGACAGGGTCCCAACCGCGGCCTTCGCAAGGCGCAACCAGAGCCCATTGCATTAAAGTGCATCTCATCAAATTACATTACGCTAGTGTGAAATCGCGGCTGCTGATCTGGATCGTTGACTCTCTATCAAATTAAATTACAATGTAAATTATCTGCTACGCAAAGTCTTCCGCCTTACTCGTCACACTAATCTTGCATAAATATGCGTCGCAAAATTATGAAATTATTGATAATTACTTACTTTTGTCACGTCAGTCCTTAATCGGTGTTCTGAGGTGGTAGGGGCAATAGCAAATGGCCGCCGCCAGCGGAGGAGTTCCTTACCAACGGAAATAGTTAAAAAAGGCAAAAAAGTATGTTACTTTTAAAAAAAAAAATAGTTAATTTTATACTACTTACTTTTTAAAATTGAAGTTAACTTGGTTCCTGGTCTTTTACGATGTAAAAAATCAACCATTATAAGTATTTTTGTTCTTTAAAAAAAGGAACATTTTTCAAACTTCAACCTTTCCAAGAAACAAATAACAACGCCCTCAACGCCGACTAACAAAAAAACGCATGACGCGTGGCCATGCCTAAATTTTTAAGATACTAATTTTTAGATAATGTGTTAGTATTGACATTTTGTTACTGTTTATTAATAATTCTCACTGAGCACTGAGCTCTTGCCGATTGTGAGTTACCACAGAAGGAAGAGCTTAGTCTTGGTAGATAAAATAGGCCTACTTTTTTGTTACTATTCTATCTTTCACTTGCATAAAAAGTTATGTGAAAACTCAGCATTGCATTGCAAAGCTATGATAGAAATTTTGGAAAGTTTTGGGATTAACCTCAATTGTAGCATAGGCCTAGTCTATAAGTGATAGCAGGCCTAGCTAGCTACTATGTCCATAGCACACTGATCTATACTAAGGATACCTTAGCCCTTAAGATGCTTCACCAGTCTTCTTACCAAGAGCATTTCAAAGATTTAGGGTGTATTTAGGTGAATACACTTCTCTAATAAGCTCTCAGTTGAGCACACACCCAAGTGCTGCTCTTGCCACAGATCTAAAAACATATGCCCAATACCCATTTGACCCATCCAAACCAGATGGGTAAAATGGCCATTGGCCAAGGTAAGTTGCAAAATCAAAAATGCAAAAAATGGTAAATTGGGAGAAGAAGAGAAAAGGAAAAAAATGAGAGAGAAAAAAGAGAGGGTAAAGAAGAGAAAGAAAGAGAAAGAGAAAAAAAGGCAAGAAAAATCATTTACAAAGTTGAAATTAAATAGCAATTGGGGGAACTAAGTTGCAATCAGGAGGAACTAAATTGCAATCGGGAGGAACTAAGTTGCAATTGGGAGGAGCTAGGTCGCAAATCTGGACAAAACTAAGTTGCACTGGATGTGTGAAATTTTGAGGTTAGGCATGTATGTCTAAAAATATGCAGCTGTGCTTTCGCTATGCTTTGTGCTAAAATTTTTGCAACTGTCCCTGTGCCATCAGCTGAGCATCAACAGTGATGAGTCACCTTTTCTCGTGCAATAGTCGGATGAGAATGTTATAATTGAATTGACATGACTCAATTGATTTTCTCTTTAGAGTTTGTTGAGAGAAAGTGAAAATGGCCTTCTGGGTCGCTGGCTAGTTTGACTTTATTTATTTAGATAAAGCAAAGAGAAATTGATGTGTGGGGGGTGGGGGCACGAAGTGTATGAGCAGATATACATTGCACAATAGGGGGAGTGGGGTAAAAGGAGAATCAGCTTTTTCTTAATATAAAGAAAACCATTTGGGCTAAATAAATATAAACTTTTTTATTAGATAAAACTGCCACCACATTTCAACAGCTAGAAGAAATGCTAGGGCCATGAGCTTTCTGCAGAAGGCCTGAATTTATAGATTTATATGCAAGTTAATTAGTTAGCTAAATTCCCCCTCTATAAGTTTGAGATTTAGTTTAGAAAATTGAACTCCAAGTATATTTGTGGCTAGGACATTAGAGCTTGATCACTCAGGAATACACCGTGCCTAGATATTCATTGATTTCCCTGAAATCAATATGGCACATACATGCACAACAGTTGGCCGAGTCGGCAATGATTTGGCAGCCAACCAAGGTAAGTCGCAAAAATTGCCACCCCAAAATACAGATATAGTACTAATTAGATGACGAGGCATTTAGCCCTTATAAGACAGTCATAGTTACTCCTGCCATTTACCCAAAATTGCATTAATTTGCTTTAGGGTTTCTTTCACAGGTAAGTCGCATTTTTGGCCAAAAACTACATCACATTTTTTGTTCAAACTAAGTCGCACGGCCAATCGAATTTTGGAGTTTGCGCATGTATGATATGGCATATGTATAATATAGACATGTATATAATAGCTAATGTCAATCTTATCATGTTTAATTACATGCAACATTAGAAACTTATACTTGATACAATGAGTTACACCTGGTTTGTAGGACAATATAGATATACATTAGGCCTTGAAGAAAAGATCAATTAGCCATGAAGATTGTTTTGACTTTCAACCATTTCAGAATTTGCAGACAAATGCATAGCACATACACCCATGCTTTTCATTACTTTCTGAAATAGGTTAAGATAAACACATTTTTAGCAATTTTGAAAAGTATCTCAACTACTAATATCAAGGTTTTTCTTATTTTCTGGCAGCCTTGGAAATCTATAAACTGTGGTCACTTAACTATCTATAGCATAGTTACTCTTATAGTTCAACACATTTCTATAGTGATTTGGCAATCTATTATAAGTATTAGTTAACTTAAAAAGGATAGTAGGATAACTACCAGGACAACAAACTGCTGCCATTGGATTTTATCTTTTTTTATATTAACATAATAGATATTTTTAATCTGAATTGATAATGAACATTGCATTATAATAATTGTTATAGCAAAATATAAATATTCTAGAAATTAAAGTGTTTTAAAAGTAACAGAATGTTAAAATGAATAAATGAACCTTTTGATTGGAAAGTTATATCCTCAATTAAATTTAGACAGTATACTATATAATGAAATAGAGTAGCAATTAACAACATATGGGTAACTTCATATTAATTTCTCGACAAATGATTAATTAAGCACTAATGTAATAAGTGAGTATTATTTTCATATAGTCACATTATGTTGTTATTATATAACAAAACAACAACAGGTTGTTATTATATGATAGGATTAGTAGCCTGGATTAGGATTAGTAGACCTGTCTAAAGAATTAATTGACCTCCAATCCAATATTATTCTTCATACTTGTATCGTTTTTGACACAAAAGTTATAAAACAAAAAATTCAGCTAGACATAATGCTACTTTGAGTTTTTACAACTTTGGGCTATTTTATTGAAATAAAAAAACTATATAAAATGGAGATTTCACTATGCATATATATAAACTACTATAGAGAGACACGCTGTGCATGCTAAATTAAAAGAATGCTAATCTTCACTGCCTTAGATCAAATGCAATCATTGTTTTTGGTACATTCTTACAGGAAATTGGCCTCCAAAAATACACAATCTTTGAGTGTAGCATCCTGATACACTGCTAGTGGTCCTCAATAGAATTTTAATTAAAAGATGACAATAACTAGCAGTTTAATTTTATTCTTGGCCAATTTGTTGACTTTAAAATTAATTCTTCAGTTTAAACAAAGTGATGAGCAGCCGAGCCAGCAAGCGGCAGTCAGTTGTGCAGGCAGATCAGCCTGAACTGGATCGTCAAGTTGCCGCGCTGCAGCACTTGGACACTTGCTGCAAAGAGATCTGCTCCGGCTGCAAAACTGCTTGTCAATCGTTGAAGAAATGTGCCCCAGCCGAGTGGGAGCTGGTCATGGGCCTGATGCAGCATTCTGATCAGTTTCCGGAACTGCAAGCCTGCTTGGACCAATGGCAGGGCTTGGTTCGGGCTAAAGAGTTGGCTTATGACCAACTGGCCAACCATATCACTAGATTTGTGGCTAAGCCCATGGCTCAACTGCAGAGAATTCAACCGTGCGTTGCTCGACAGGTCAGCTAAGATAATTCATTAATTCTTCAATTGTGGGATATTTTTGCTTTGGAATTTTTCAGTGGATTTGTTGATGTTGAGATCTGTGAATGTTTGGATTTTTAATAATAGGATCAGTGAATGTTTGATTTTTCATAGGATCTGTGAATTTTGGGATTTTCAATGGGATTTGTGAATGTTGGGATTTTTAATGGGATCTGTGAACGATGGGATTTTTAATGGGATCTGTGAATGTTGGGATTTTTAATGGGATCTGTGAATGTTGGGATTTTTAATGGGATCTGTGAATGTTGGGATTTTTAATGGGATCTGTGAATGTTGGGATTTTTAATGGGATCTGTGAATGTTGGGATTTTTAATAAGATCTGTGAATGTTGTTATTTTTAATGAGATCTGTGAATGTTGGGATTTTTAATAATGGGATCAGTGAATGTTTGATTTTTCATAGGATCTGTGAATTTTGGGATTTTCAATGAGATTTGTGAATGTTGGGATTTTTAATGGGATATGTGAATGATAAGATTTTTAATGGGATATATTAATTTTTTTAATGGGATCTGTCTCTGTGAATTCTGGGATTTTAAATAGGATCTGTGAATGTGGGTATTAAAAAAGAATATAATTCAACGAACCCGACTCAGGTAAAGCGACGGGAGCGGAAGCAGAGCGAGGAGGCCAGCCTGGAGAGCAACCTGGCTAAGGAGGAGGCCAAGAGCGGCACTGCCGGCAGTCGAACCGGGAAACGCTTAGCGACTCTGGCTTATCTGCGCCGGGATTTGGAATCCACAAAATCTCAGCTGGCTCAGCTTAATGAGGCATTGCTTACCGATCTGCAAGCTTTGCAGGTAAACGCGTCTGACTCATCCTTACTCACCCCTGGTTCGAATCCGTGCGCGGCAATAATTAAGGCTTGTGCACAGAGATACAAGTGTCAGATGTGATTGTCAGACAAGTGTCAGATATGATTGTCAGACAAGTGTCAGATGTGATTGTCAGACAAGTGTCAGACAAGAGAAACTAGTGTCAAAGATGATTGTCAGACAAGTGTCAAGAGAAACTAGTGTCAAAGATGATTGTCAGACAAGTGTCAGATGTGATTGTCAGACAAGTGTCAGACAAGAGAAACTAGTGTCAAAGATGATTGTCAGACAAGTGTCAAGAGAAACTAGTGTCAGATGTGATTGTCAGACAAGTGTCAAGAGAAACTAGTGTCAGAGATGATTGTCAGACAAGTGTCAAGAGAAACAAGTGCCAGAGATGATTGTCAGACAAGTGTCAAGAGAAACTAGTGTCAGAGATGATTGTCAGACACGTGTCAAGAGAAACTAGTGCCAGAGATTGCCAAATGCAATCCACCCGCAGGCCGCTCGTCCCGACTACGCGAGGCCCTGCGTCAGAGCCCTGGCCCAGGCGGAGGCTCAGCACTTCGACCAGCTGGCTCAGCTGTGCGCTCGCGTCAGCGACTGTTTCGCTGCCGAAGAAGATTTTATTTGTTTAACCGCCGACTCTTACGCTGAGATGACCAAGGATCGATTGAAACAGATTCGGGCGCTAAGTATTGTGGCCGATACAACCGATTCTTAGGCCTTTGTTTAGCCTTTTTCAATCAGAAAAAACGACTCCTTTGTCTTGAGTGAGATTTTCTTTCATTATTGAAAGGCAGTAATTTGTCTGTAATTTATGTCACTGAGTCTTTGATACTTAATGTCCCGAGTAATTAAATCTGAGTTGTTTGTACTTTAATCCCAGAGTTGTAGATGCTTTAATCCCAGAGCAGTTTGTACTTTAATCCCAGAGCAGTTTGTACTTTAATCCCAGAGCAGTTTGTACTTTAATCCCAGAGCAGTTTGTACTTTAATCCCAGAGTTGTAGATGCTTTAATCCCAAAGCAGTTTGTACTTTAATCCCAGAGTTGTAGATGCTTTAATCCCAGAGCAGTTTGTACTTTAATCCCAGAGTTGTGGATAATTTAATCCCAGAGTTGTGGATAATTTAATCCCAGAGTTGTGGATAATTTAATCCCAGAGTTGTGGATAATTTAATCCGCGGTATTTAGTTGTTTGTACTTTAATACCATTGTTGGCACCTGGGATTAAATTATCGATATGTTAGAGTTGTGGATGCCTAAATGCTTTAATGAACTATTAGGCGATTTTAAAAATTGATTGATTGAACATCATTATACTCGTGCGTTTGTATCTCAAAATAAATATATTTAAAATTTTATTCAATATGAATGAGACTATGGTATGAATAAGCAGTTGTACAGTTTTTTATTTAAGTTAACGAATTTTTGTAATTTTTGACAAAATTTCAGTTTTTGCTACTACGAGTAAATTTGTTTCACTATTGCTAACAACGTGATCTACATGTATGTATTTTTTTTGTTATATTCCGTCAGTATCTATCTACCCAGATAACACATGTGTCTTTATACTCCAAGTAAACAGATTTTATACAATATATTAGTTTGATTTTATTTGCTAGTTTTAAAGAATAATATAACAAACTTTCTATTGTTGATTTTGCTCAAAGTTGACTAAAACAAAGCCGAAAAGTTAAAACGGTTTTAATTTAAAAAAAATATTCGATATCTTCGTTCGTTAACGATCGAAAGTTTAAGTTAATGGTGGATTTTGCAAGCACGATTGACTTAAGTGTCTGAAATGTTTTTCGTATTTAGAGAAGACGATACATATAAAACATGTTACATAACATTATATTACGTAATGTCGTGAATGTTGAGGGTGTTATACATAGATTTTAAGAATTATAATAGTTTGTACTTCTCACTTATATGAAGCGTAAAAGGGAATTAAATCAGTAAAAAATATTTGGGCCAAAAATTCATACAAATATGAGTTGTCAGCCAATATCCACAAGTATGCATATTAGTACATGCGAAACTACAGTTAAATCTGCTGAGTAGTTTATATACTACTAAAAAGCTAGAGTCGGATAAAGCAAATAAATAAAGCTTCCATGCTATGCATGTTAAAACAAAATAAAAAAATCGATTGTGCCCTGATCGCACAAATAAAAAATCATTTAACGTTTGTCATAAACTAGCTACTATACTAGTACTTTTTCTAATTTGGGAGGAAAATGAGTGATTTGAGGTCGTCGATAGAAAATTGCAACTCGTATTAATCCTACCGCGCACAGCAGTGATAACGGCTTGCGCTGCAGGGGGTAGGAAAATGTGGGGTTTAGCAAGCGATAAATGGGGCTTGCGCTGCAGGGGGTAGGAAATTGGGGTCGGGCGCAGCAGCGATAAAATGGGGCTTGCGCTGCAGGGGGTAGGAAAAAGTGGGGTTTAGCAAGCGATAAAATGGGGCTTGCGCTGCAGGGGGTAGGAAATTGGGGTCGGGCGCAGCAGCGATAAAATGGGGCTTGCGCTGCAGGGGGTAGGAAAATGGGGTGGGGCTCAGCAGCGATAAAATGGGGCTTGCGGTGCAGAGCGTAGGAAAATGGGGTGGGGCTCAGTAGCGATAAAATGGGGCTTGCGGTGCAGAGCGTAGGAAAATGGGGTGGGGCTCAGCAGCGATAAAATGGGGCTTGCGGTGCAGGGGTAGGAAAATGGGGTGGAGCTCAGCAGCGATAAAATTGGGCTTGCGCTGCAGGGGGTATGAAATTAGGGGTGGTTTTGACGTTGATAGAAAATCACTTGGTCGATAAAAGCCTTATACGAAGAAATAGTTTGTTATAATAAAATAGACTATAAAATTGTCCGGTGCGGCTTCTCTAGTCTTGTGTATACTGTTCCACTTTGATATTGACTATCAAAATAAAAGACCTATTCATCCTTGTTTCTGCCGCGCTGTTTCCGTCGCGCCGCCCGCCGCGTCACGGCGTCCAAACCGGCGCCGAACCTTTTTGCGGCCAAGCCGGCAAAAGCGGCATTCAAGCCGGAGAAAGCTGCCAACGCTAGCCAAGATGTGGCCAACCAGAATATCGATGTCGCTACAAAGACTAGCCAAGCTATTAAAACAATAATTAGCCAAATTCGACAGGCAAAAGTAGGCGAGCAAGCCTCGGTTGGCTCTAGGCTTTGATCTCCGCTAGCCAGATCCGAAGATTGATAAATGTTATTACAAAGACTTAAGTCTTTGTCGCGCCACAATTTTCGTAACCAATCGGCTGCTCGTTCGGCGTCCATCGGCACCAAGCTAGCCGGATGTCGGCGAACTCGCCACGCGATGCCGGCTGGAAGTTGACCGCGCAGAAATTTCAGCTCGCTACTCGGCGGCGGAGACGAATTGGCATCGATGAAGTCTTGCGTCAGATCGTACACGGCGTCTAGACGGTCTGCGATGCCAGGTTAAGCAGGTTTGACTGCGGTTAGTACAAGCCTATAGGTTAAATATGTGGTAGCTTCAGAGTACATGTACAAGGCAACGTACGATGTACCCTCACAGCAGATTTAACGCCACCTTCACAGCAGATTCGGCGCCACTTTCACAGAAGAGTTGGCGCCAACTTCACAACAGAGTTGGCGCCACCCCAAACAGCAGATTTGGCGCCACCCCTAACAGAAGATTTGGCGCCACCACTAACAGAAGATTTGGCGCCACTTTCACAGCTGATTCGGCGCCACCCTCAGCAGCAGATTCGGCGCCATCCTCACAACAGATATGGAAGCAGCTGTTGAGATACCATCTTAATCCCAATCCCTCACTGTCAGTTATTTATACTAAGTCAAAGCTATACACATATACATGTACCTCCTAGTTGCTGTCGCAGATGCACGAAGCCAAGGGTTCGCGGCTGAAGTACCCGCTTTAAAGGCGCCAGGCCCTCTTTCTCGGCGTAAGCGTCGCTTTGAGCTTTCGTCTGTGGCGTAAAATTCGTGCCCTCTGGGAAGATTAGAATCTGTAAATTTGGCGAAGAAACAACTTTTCTGCATTCTCTACTCTTGTTTTTCACTTTCGTTCTTCTCTTAAACTACTTCAGCGCTGACTTATTCATTTAACTACTGTCTTGTCTACTCTATTACTGTCTTGTCTACTCTACTACTGTCTTGTCTACTCTACTACTGTCTTGTCTACTCTACTACTGTCTTGTCTACTCTACTACTGTCTTGTCTACTCTACTACTGTCTTGTCTACTCTACTACTGTCTTGTCTACTCTACTACTGTCTTGTCTACTCTACTACTGTCTTGTCTACTCTACTACTGTCTTGTCTACTCTACTACTGTCTTGTCTACTCTACTACTGTCTTGTCTACTCTACTACTGTCTTGTCTACTCTACTACTGTCTTGTCTACTCTACTACTGTCTTGTCTACTCTACCGCTGTCTTGTCTGCTCTACTACTGTCTTGTCTACTCTATCGCTGTCTTGTCTACTCTATCGCTGTCTTGTCTACTCTACTACTGTCTTGTCTACTCTACCGCTGTCTTGTCTACTCTATCGCTGTCTTGTCTACTCTACTACTGGCTTGTCTACTCTACTACTGTCTTGTCTACTCTACCGCTGTCTTGTCTACTCTACTACTGTTTTGTCTACTCTACTACTGTCTTGTCTACTCTACTACTGTCTTGTCTACTCTACTACTGTCTTGTCTACTCTACTACTGTCTTGTCTACTCTACTACTGGCTTGTCTACTCTACTACTGTCTTGTCTACTCTACTACTGTCTTGTCTACTCTACTACTGTCTTGTCTACTCTACTACTGTCTTGCCTACTCTACTACTGTCTTGTCTACTCTACCGCTGTCTTGTCTACTTTACTACTGGCTTGTCTACTCTACTACTGTCTTGTCTACTCTACTACTGTCTTGTCTACTCTACTACTGTCTTGTCTACTCTACTACTGTCTTGTCTACTCTACTACTGTCTTGTCTACTCTACTACTGTCTTGTCTACTCTACTACTGTCTTGTCTACTCTACTACTGTCTTGTCTACTCTACTACTGTCTTGTCTACTCTACTACTGTCTTGTCTACTCTACCGCTGTCTTGTCTACTCTACCGCTGTCTTGTCTACTCTACTACTGGCTTGTCTACTCTACTACTGTCTTGTCTACTCTACCGCTGTCTTGTCTACTCTATCGCTGTCTTGTCTACTCTACTACTGTCTTGTCTACTCTACTACTGTCTTGTCTACTCTACTACTGTCTTGTCTACTCTACTACTGTCTTGTCTACTCTACTACTGTCTTGTCTACTCTACTACTGTCTTGTCTACTCTACTACTGGCTTGTCTACTCTACTACTGTCTTGTCTACTCTACTACTGGCTTGTCTACTCTACTACTGTCTTGTCTACTCTACTACTGTCTTGTCTACTCTACTACTGTCTTGTCTACTCTACTACTGTCTTGTCTACTCTACTACTGTCTTGTCTACTCTACTACTGTCTTGTCTACTCTACTACTGTCTTGTCTACTCTACTACTGTCTTGTCTACTCTACTACTGTCTTGTCTACTCTACTACTGTCTTGTCTACTCTACTACTGTCTTGTCTACTCTACCGCTGTCTTGTCTGCTCTACTACTGTCTTGTCTACTCTATCGCTGTCTTGTCTACTCTATCGCTGTCTTGTCTACTCTACTACTGTCTTGTCTACTCTACCGCTGTCTTGTCTACTCTATCGCTGTCTTGTCTACTCTACTACTGTCTTGTCTACTCTACTACTGTCTTGTCTACTCTACCGCTGTCTTGTCTACTCTACTACTGTTTTGTCTACTCTACTACTGTCTTGTCTACTCTACTACTGTCTTGTCTACTCTACTACTGTCTTGTCTACTCTACTACTGTCTTGTCTACTCTACTACTGGCTTGTCTACTCTACTACTGTCTTGTCTACTCTACTACTGTCTTGTCTACTCTACTACTGTCTTGTCTACTCTACTACTGTCTTGCCTACTCTACTACTGTCTTGTCTACTCTACCGCTGTCTTGTCTACTTTACTACTGGCTTGTCTACTCTACTACTGTCTTGTCTACTCTACTACTGTCTTGTCTACTCTACTACTGTCTTGTCTGCTCTACTACTGTCTTGTCTACTCTACTACTGTCTTGTCTACTCTACTACTGTCTTGTCTACTCTACTACTGTCTTGTCTACTCTACTACTGTCTTGTCTACTCTACTACTGTCTTGTCTACTCTACCGCTGTCTTGTCTACTCTACTACTGTCTTGTCTACTCTACCGCTGTCTTGTCTACTCTACTACTGGCTTGTCTACTCTACTACTGTCTTGTCTACTCTACCGCTGTCTTGTCTACTCTATCGCTGTCTTGTCTACTCTACTACTGTCTTGTCTACTCTACTACTGTCTTGTCTACTCTACTACTGTCTTGTCTACTCTACTACTGTCTTGTCTACTCTACTACTGTCTTGTCTACTCTACTACTGTCTTGTCTACTCTACTACTGGCTTGTCTACTCTACTACTGTCTTGTCTACTCTACTACTGGCTTGTCTACTCTACTACTGTCTTGTCTACTCTACTACTGTCTTGTCTACTCTACTACTGTCTTGTCTACTCTACTACTGTCTTGCCTACTCTACTACTGTCTTGTCTACTCTACCGCTGTCTTGTCTACTCTACTACTGGCTTGTCTACTCTACTACTGTCTTGTCTACTCTACTACTGTCTTGTCTACTCTACTACTGTTTTGTCTACTCTACTACTGTCTTGTCTACTCTACTACTGTCTTGTCTACTCTACTACTGTCTTGTCTACTCTACTACTGTCTTGCCTACTCTACTACTGTCTTGTTTACTCTACCGCTGTCTTGTCTACTCTACTACTGGCTTGTCTACTCTACTACTGTCTTGTCTACTCTACTACTGTCTTGTCTATTCAATTACTGTCTTGTCTACTCTACTACTGTCTTGTCTACTCTACTACTGTCTTGTCTACTCTACTACTGTCTCGCCTACTCTACCGCTGTCTTGTCTACTCTACTACTGTCTTGCCTACTCTACTACTGTCTTGTCTACTCTACTACTGTCTTGTCTACTCTACTACTGTCTTGTCTACTCTACTACTGTCTTGTCTACTCTACTACTGTCTTGCCTACTCTACTACTGTCTTGTCTACTCTACCGCTGTCTTGTCTACTCTACTACTGGCTTGTCTACTCTACTACTGTCTTGTCTACTCTACTACTGTCTTGTCTACTCTACTACTGTCTTGTCTACTCTACTACTGTCTTGTCTACTCTACCGCTGTCTTGTCTACTCTACTACTGTCTTGTCTACTCTACCGCTGTCTTGTCTACTCTACTACTGTCTTGTCTACTCTACTACTGTCTTGTCTACTCTACCGCTGTCCTGCCTACTCTGCTATTGCAATGTCTGCTCCACCGCTGTCTTTTCTATCTTGCCACTAATTTGTCCACTCTGCTACTGTCGTATCTACTCTACCTACTCTACCCTTGTGTACTTTTAACGTAACAGTTTAAGGTATATACTTTACCAGTCTAACAGATGTAATCTACCCACGTCAATGTCATTTACCCCTGACCAGCTCTTGGACGAATTTATCTCATCCAAAACTGACATAATTTAATTATCAAATGTGCCACAATTTCACCTACCGAATTCAACGCACCTGAGTTTTACAGCCAACGATATTAAAATAATCAACGCATTCCGTAATGTAAGGCTGGTCATGGTCCCAGGCCCGATGCAGAAACATGTAGTGCGCTGCCTGCATGGCCCAGCCAGGGCCTGGCAAATTCTTCAACTCGTGTTTCATTATAATCTTCAACGTAGATAGGCAGCCAAATCGCATTAACAAATACCAGATGTACATCCAGTCCAATCGACTTGGATGATTCATAATTATGATTGCACAATCGCGTTTATCGATTGAATCGCCATAGTGACGAAACTTTAAGCCAAGGAAGAGTTCCATTAAAGCCTATGATGTTAATAAGAAATTATGTCTGATTGTTTGAGTTTGTTTAACTTCTAATTATTTTAAGCCATGGAAGAACAAGAGTCTTGGGGGAAAAGTTTCAAGTCACCGGATAAAACCTTTAGCACCTCAGATGAGATTTTAGTGCTTTTCTGGGGGTCTTTGACTGTCTTGACTTGACCGCCTCCTAGATGAGTCCCCCATTGTATTTCTTCGTTTTGATAGCCAAAATTTAAACAACTTATTTTTGTCTTCAGGGGGCACCACCTACCTAAAGTTAATGATATCAGATAACTTTCAAATTTGTCCTAGATAACAATAGCCACAGCCTCCCAAAAGCATTTATTTCTTTTTAATAAAACTTGAAACTTAGTAAAAAATTGGTCTTTTTGTTAACTGAGACAAAAAGTAAATTAAGCTAAAAAAGCAACTTACAGAGGCAAAGGTCAGCCATGCAGCAATCAGTGAGTCCATTGCAAAGCGAAATAGTTTTGGTGAGATGGCCAACAGCCATAGCAGAGGGCCCATTAGAAAAATGCACCCAAAATAGCTGCTCAGAAACAATAAAAGAAAGAATATAGCAGGAGCGATATTAAACATTTTTTCTGTTTCTGAAATAAAAATTGGACGAGAGCACTTTAATGATGAAAGTATAAATTGAAAAGCTAGTCATGAAATTCCTTCTCTTAGTTTTATGCTTCAATAATTAACTTGAGTTCTTTTTTTAACAATGGCATAATTGACAAAGATATAGCATATGTCTATAACAAGGCAGTTTAGGCCTATGATAAATCCAATATGATACATTTTTAGCAGTAAAGATAAAAGGTCTAAAATGAGATTATACAATATACTAAACCTAAGTTTAAGCTTATCTAAATTATAAGCTTCACTATTGAATGTAAATAGAGCAAGTTAAAAAATTGTTCATCAGAAACTTAATTCAAACCAATGATTTTTCCATCAGTTGTAACAAGTCAGTCAAAATAGTAGTAGTATCCAAAAAACTCACACTGTGTTTCAAATTGTTGTACTTGTTAATCTAAAAAAATAATGCACAAAGAGACACAGACACACATGTGTCACACTGTCACTGAATTATAAAGAACTAACCCTAACCTCATATAATAAAAATTACTCAAACTTACCCTTGTAACAACACTTACTCTGATATAAGTAAATATGATCAAGCGAAAAAATTTAACTCTAAGAGTCTGAAGTCATTCATTAACTCTTACTCAATATTCAATAATTACTCTTCATGCAATAAATTATGTTCATATACTAGGCCTATATCATCATATCTTTTGGTTATAATGACACATTCCACATAGAGCCAGTCATGTTTACGAATAAATAGCTTTGATCCCATGAATAAGTGAGACACCAAATACAATCTGGCAATGGCAATTGCGAAAATGTTTCAAGTTATATTATGGATAATATAATGATATTATTATATTCTTACAAGTTACAACAATTTCACATAAAAAACTTCGACAAAAATTAATGCTAATTATTTCTTAAATCTCAATTGCACCAAGCCACATTCGATTGAGTTAATGCCAACCAGAATAGGTAGTCTAAAGCATGTGGGCATTTCCGCCAAATAGGGACACAAATTGTGTCCGAGTGTGCAAAGAAGAAGAAAAATGTTGAAAACAGGAAATCTAACTAGAATTTGTTATTAAATTTCTTTTTTTATCTTGTAGAAGCACAAGAAATTTTCTGGTAACAATAAAAGTTGCCGATAAAAGTTATACTGATCTAAGAAGACGATTAATACCGTAGGAGAATAAAATTTTATATTGAGGCGTAATTGCTTGCTTATAATTAACTTTCTTTCAGTCAATAATTTTTTAATTGTTTCTTAATGCTTTTAATCAACTTTTTAATTCAGATTTTGTTATTTTTGCGCATAAGTTCATACGATATTTTTTAACTTTGTCAAAATGTTTTTTTCTGCGCGATATACCGAACGTAAATCTCTAATTTTACTTTTCAGTAACTAGCCGATCACCGTAATTATTCAGAAGTTCCAGTGCAACTTTGCAAGCAGCAAGAAATGCATATGCTTCCACAATCTAGAGAAAGTTTTTCTGAAGCAATATTACAAGTAAATGTGGGGAAAATTGATTTAATACTATGTAAATTACTATCTACATACTGTAGTGCAAAATGTAAATTACATTTTTATTGATAAATAAACAAGAAATTAATGTGAAACTGTTTTATTTTCCAGCTTTTATACCTAATGATAGTCTTGTAAGACTGATTTTGAGAAAAAAACTAGCAAAAATAAAATAAAGGGTACAACATGAAAATACATCTCGTGTAAGTAGTGTGCTTACTACATTTAAATGTTAATATTTAAGGTATTTTGACAGATTACGGTTCAGCAGACCACTTTTTGTGAAGCTCTGTATGTCGGCAATCCATAAATATATTGTTTTCAGCTGATAAAAAGCACTAAAAAAAATTATTGGGTACAACATGAGTACAATCTTGTGGTTAAGATGTCACATCGAAAAAAAATCAATGTCTTAGAAAAATGTATTAAGCAAATTCTATTGCTAAAAAATATACTGATACATCATCGCAAAGATGTTTTCCTTCATTTAAGCTAAAAAACGTGAAGATTGAAAGCCTTATGAGTAAATGAGAGGGTACAACATGAGTACAAATGATGCAAAAACTTACCGTTTATACTTTTTGGTATAGCAAGAAAACTGATAAAAATCAATGACTTCTTGCAGGTTTTGTGACGAAAAGGAATGATTTTAACAAAGTTTAATGTGTTTTTTTCATGAAACAAAGAGAATTACTATAAAGAATGTTTTCTTCGCTCTTTTATTCAATGTTGAAGTTAAAAATTGTGTGTTTGGACATCCAAAAAAGTGGCGTCTACGTAAGTTTAAAATGGTTTTTCAACATTAATTTTGCCGATTAACAATCTTCAAATAGCTTTAAATTGAGCAAAAGTGGTTGTATTTTTCAGTTTAAGTCCTTGTTTGACTTCAATTAGCTGGCTTAAGCTACAATTCATCATTTTCTGTTTGTTGAAGTGTAATTTTCCGATAGTGCCTAATTGGCGGAAATGCCCATGTGTGTTTTATTGTTCATGTATAAACTAAAATGTCAGAGATTTGGAAAGTTAAAAACAACAGTGCGCGATAACTATATTCGCAAATTTAATCAAAACGGCTACAACAAAAACCGTCTTTTGCAAACAAGCTGCTGGTTTGGAAAAAATAAAATGCTAAAATAATCACAATTTAAATGTATTTGATGCTTGGTATTAAAGCATAAAAAGTGATAATTTTGCGCGCTTTTTTGCATTATTAGAATGTACAGTAGATCGTGCAAAACAGTCTTGTTAACTTAGCTTAATATACATAATTATAGATATAAGCAGTAGAAGCATTATATCTATAAATAATACAGAAATAAAAATAATATAGATACATCATTTTATTAAAAGTTTGTATCGATCAGTTTTTCATCCTTGAAAACATGGTTTATGCTGACCTTTATATCAATTAAATCATTTGTTAAAAGTGTATTTTATTGAAATGAGCAGCGAGATTAATTCAGCACTTCAGGTGTCAAGTTTTTTGCCAAAAATTTTTTGAAGGTATTTTTAGCTTAGTCATTTTACTTTTAACTGCTTTAAATGCAAAGCATTTACAGCTTTATTTATATTTATAGCAATGCTTGAAAGTAATAGTGTTCGGAGGTGTTCCATATTTCAAAGCAATTTTTAGCTATAAAAAGTATAGCTATACTAGTAAGAGTATTTAGTGTTTAGTTGGGCTTCTGGTCGAAAAAACTAATGCCAGTATTTGATATGATACCTATTATATAATCTGCTTTTCACATATAAACATTAATAGTCTACAGTTAAGGGTACTCAACTTAGAGAAGTACATTGTTGAACTTGAAGAACAAAAATCAGTTAAAACATTTTCAAACTTTTGAATATAAAAATACTTAGAATAAAGAATTTTTTATTGTCATCAAAGTCAAACTTGGTATGGTAAAAAATAGTTACCAGTATTTAAGGACAATTGATTCATGTTTAAATATGAATTTAAACTTAACTTACATATTTATTAAATACACATATTTTTAGTATTTTATCAGTAAGGAAAAATTGTTAAAGTACTTTTGCCTATACATAGTATTTTAACCAGTGTTTAATGATTATGAGTACTAATAATTCTACCACATTTTCATTTCATCAAGTTTCATTTGATTGCATAAAGTATCATTTGATTTGATTTTATTCCTTTGATCATGATTGTATTCGATTAGATTATCATTTGATTTTATATTGCTGTATCTGTGCATCTCATGAAATGTTTAAACAGCTAATACCCTTGATACCTTTTTTCAAGACCTGCATGCGCTGTTGATAAATCAAGTCTCTATTTCTTTAAATCACACTTGCACACAGCGCACTTAGCATTCAGTATGTTCATCCTCGCATCTGTTCTACCCTTTGCACCCGCTCTACCCTCCACACCGCTTGGCGTTCCTTCCCCATTTTATCCTCCGCGCCCACTTTACCCTTCGCACCTGCTTCACCCTCCGCACCGCTTCAAATATTCGCACCCGCTTTACACTCCGCACACGATTCACCCTCCGCATCTGCTTTACCCTCCTCACCCGCTTCAAATCTTCGCACCCGCTTTACCCTCCTCACACGCTTTACCCTCCGCACCTGCTTCACCCTCCACACCCGCTTCACCCTTCGCACCCACTTCACCCTCCACAACCGCTTCACCTTCCGCACCCGCTTTACCCTCCACATCCGCTTCACCCTCCGCACCCGCTTCACCCTCCGCACCTGCTTCACCCTTCGCACCCGCTTCACCCTCCGCACCCGCTTCACCCTCCGCACCCGCTTCACCCTCCGCAGCCGCACACAAAGCCCATCCGCGATCCGAAGGACGCGATCAGCCGCGGCTTCTCGCAGCCGTTCTGCCTGTTCCGCCGCTGGCAGAAGGACGCCGCCAGATGCGGTCAGTTCGGCAACGCCGACACCTTCGTCCTCGCCACGGCCTGCCCGCAGTCCATGACGCCATCGCAGCGGCCCATGCAGCTCGCCGACGTCTGCGACAACTCCTTTCTGTTCCTGTCCACCCTGCACAGCCGCAAGGGCAGCCAGATATCGCAGAATAAAAATGTCTGCCTGTACTTTGACTGGCTGCCAATCGGCCGTCACGTGACCGTAGCCGGCGAGACTTCCATGATCAGAGACCGTCACGTGATCAACAGCTACTTCCAGAAGATGTTCACGCCAGACCTGAAGTGCTACTTCAGCGCTATCGACTCCAACCAGAGCAAGGTGATCGACTCAGAGTTCAAGGAGAAATTCCAGGAGCTGAGGCACAAGCTGGCCCAGTACAAGGACTCCAAGATTCCGCCGCCAGAGTCCATGCTGCTCTTCAAGGTGGAGCCGAATCACTTCGAGTTCTACGAGAACTCCAAGGAAGTCGGCAACGTGCGGCTGACCTACGCTCGATTCGTTGAGGGCACGCCAGTAGACAATAGGTTCACCTTCTGCGCCAACCCCGACTGGGTTATTGAGCAGATTGCTCAGTGAGTGGCGAATTTTGTTTAGAGAAAAAACTCTCGATGCGATTAATAGTAGCGATATCTGAGTATTTTTGGCATTTTTTTGTAACATTCTGTATGACACGATTTCATTTTTCTATTTCCTTTCGCTTGTTCCAACTACAAACGAACTCAGGACGAAATATATCGGTTTAGTTTGAACTTGCTCATCCACTGAGTACCCATTTTTCATATTGTACGCTAGTAACATTGAATTGGATAGTGGGCTTTCTTGTTTGTTTGTTTGTTTGGGTATTACAATTTCAAACCCATATAGCTTTTAAAACATTTTGTCTACCAAATTTTGCAGTTCATTTTTATGATACGCGCTCGAACAAGCTCGGGATTAGAGCTGATTAGAGCAGCCGTCCCGTCTTATCGTATCTGTGTTCATCAAAGGATCCGCCCCATCTTATCTGTGTTCATCAAAGGATCCGCCCCATCTTATCTGTGTTCATCAAAGGATCCGCCCCATCTTATCTGTGTTCATCAAAGGATCCGCCCCATCTTATCTGTGTTCATCAAAGGAGCCCACACCCATCTTATCTGTGTTCATCAAAGGAGGCCACACCCATCTTATCTGTGTTCATCAAAGGAGCCCACACCCTTCTTATCTGTGTTCATCAAAGGAGGCCACACCCATCTTATCTGTGTTCATCAAAGGAGGCCACACCCATCTTATCTGTGTTCATCAAAGGAGGCCACACCCATCTTATCTGTGTTCATCAAAGGAGCCCACACCCATCTTATCTGTATTCATCAAAGGAGCCCACACCCATCTTATCTGTGTTCATCAAAGGAGCCCACACCCATCTTATCTGTGTTCATCAAAGGAGCCCACACCCATCTTATCTGTGTTCATCAAAGGAGCCCACACCCATATTATCTGTGTTCATCAAAGGAGGCCACACCCATCTTATCTGTGTTCATCAAAGGAGCCCACACCCATCTTATCTGTGTTCATCAAAGGAGGCCACACCCATCTTATCTGTGTTCATCAAAGGAGCCCACACCCATCTTATCTGTGTTCATCAAAGGAGCCCACACCCATCTTATCTGTGTTCATCAAAGGAGGCCACACCCATCTTATCTGTGTTCATCAAAGGAGGCCACACCCATCTTATCTGTGTTCATCAAAGGAGGCCACACCCATCTTATCTGTGTTCATCAAAGGAGCCCACACCCATCTTATCTGTGTTCATCAAAGGAGGCCACACCCATCTTATCTGTGTTCATCAAAGGAGCCGCCCCATCTTATCTGTGTTCATCAAAGGAGCCGCCCCATCTTATTTGTGTTCATCAAAGGAGCCGCCCCATCTTTATTCCGCCCATGCAGACCCAATCAACTCATCAAAGTTGCCGCCGAAACCGACATCAAATGAAATGAAATAAAAATAAAAAATCAATCGAAGCATCACACAAAGTTTCACTTAAAAATCGTTGTCTTACATGTCCGTGATGGCAAAATATTGATTAACCTTCAATTCAAAGTTACTACTTCAACCTATTTATTCGTCGTTAAATAGACATATATCAGCGCGAGGCAAATATCAATTTTTGGAAACAAAGTCTTTGGGGGCGGAATCAAATTGAGAAGCAGTTCTATTTTTGCAATGTCTGTTCTCGGGCCTTTATGTTGCCACCTAAACACCGAAGACTTCATGTCCCTGATGGTCTAGCGGTTAGGATCCCTGGTTTTCACCCAGGTGGCCCGGGTTCGACTCCCGGTCAGGGAAGTTAATTTTTTTTCGTCGATAAAAAAAATATTACTTATATAACTGCCACAGAATCAGGTGTAAAATAAATACATAATACATGTACTGCTTATATGCACTTTCTTTGACAAAGTTTATTTCGATAGTCAAGGCTAATAAAATTACATACAGTGATAGTGATACAGTATGACATTAAATTAAAGTACATTCATATGCGAAGTTGAACAAATTAATATTACTGATCAATAAGCATTAGCCCTTATTTATACTGAACTTCAGAATTGAAACAGTCAATATTTTGCACGACGCCTGCGTCGCGATGCTATTAGTAATTAAAATAAAATTCTCTAATTTAAGTAGCAAAAGTAGCATAGCTAGAATACTACGGTAGTTTTTTTCGAAACGTAACAAAATTCACATCAATGGCCGTTTAAAGTGAATAAAATGAAATGAAAAACGAAGTAAAATTTAAAAGACTTCAATCCGAAAAAAAGCTATTTGTACCTGTTCTACAACAGATGAGAGATCCCAGTCCATGAACAGGTGGTAGATCCCCAGTCCATGAACAGGTGGTATAGATCCCCAGTCCATGAACAGGTGGTATAGATCCCCAGTCCATGAACAGGTGGTATAGATCCCCAGTCCATGAACAGGTGGTATAGATCCCCAGTCCATGAACAGGTGGTAGATCCCCAGTCCATGAACAGGTGGTATAGATCCCCAGTCCATGAACAGGTGGTATAGATCCCCAGTCCATGAACAGGTGGTATAGATCCCCAGTCCATGAACAGGTGGTATAGATCCCCAGTCCATGAACAGGTGGTATAGATCCCCAGTCCATGAACAGGTGGTATAGATCCCCAGTCCATGAACAGGTGGTATAGATCCCCAGTCCATGAACAGGTGGTATAGATCCCCAGTCCATGAACAGGTGGTATAGATCCCCAGTCCATGAACAGGTGGTATAGATCCCCAGTCCATGAACAGGTGGTATAGATCCCCAGTCCATGAACAGGTGGTATAGATCCCCAGTCCATGAACAGGTGGTATAGATCCCCAGTCCATGAACAGGTGAGATCCCAGTCCATATACAGGTCAGAGATCCCTGCACTACAAGTGACACTCTCAAAAATCCATGTTATACAGATCCTACACGTGACTCTTTGATAATTACAGTATGATAACAAATGGTGTCATTCTCCATCTCAACATTCTGTCTTGAGCTGCTATAAATTTAATTACTTGTACCAATCAACAGGTAAGTACGCAACAATTTAAATACCCTAAAACCAGTTAGCAGTTAGACAGCAATAAAATACGCATATGTCCCTAAAAGGCAAATCAAAGTTGAAAATGATTGCGGCGCTGCGGCAGTGGGTGTCGCCCCATTTTCAACGTACAACAGGTAGAAGAAACTCTTCACTAGGCGCATCTCGAAGACCGATGTCGGCGAAGTGAGATTACTAGTTGGCGTCGAAGAGGTGTCAATAAAATTCACCGAATAGCTTGTTAGGTAGCGCTGGACAAAGTTGCCGGATGAGCAGGCACCGGCTGAGCACTGCTCAAGGAAGATGTGCAATTGCATGGGGATGTGAATTACTTAAACAAAATTTCAGCTTAACTTGGGTGGTTCACGAACAGAATTCTGCAATTTTCTACCTGTTGAAATGTTTTGTGTCTAACAGGTAATTACCCATATCTAACAGGATTTTTGTGTCTAACATGCTATCTACATCTAACATGATTTCTGTGTCTAACAGGCTGTTATCTAGATCTAACATAATTTCTGTGTCTAACAGGTTGTTATCTACATCTAACATGATTTCTGTGTCTAACAGGCTGTATGCTATCTACATCTAACATGATTTCTGTGTCTAACAGGTTGTTATCTACATCTAACATGATTTCTGTGTCTAACAGGTTGTTATCTACATCTAACATGATTTCTGTGTTTAACAGGTTGTTATCTACATCTAACATGATTTCTGTGTCTAACAGGTTGTTATCTACATCTAACATGATTTTTGTGTCTAACAGGCTGCATGCTATCTACATCTAACAGGTTTGTGGTATCTAACAATTTTTTGTGTTTTTTTCTGAGCCTAACAAATTCTTAATGTCTGTCTAATACTAGGGCGGGCAAACTCCGGCCCGCGGGCCAGATCCGGCCCGCGAGGCTTTATTTTCTGGCCCGCCACATAGCTTCTCATTTGCATTAAAATCCGGCCCGCATAAGTCTGGCACTAGATTTTCCAGATTCTAAGGCTCTACTAAGGAGTCTAGACTCTAATAAGCAAACAAAGACTTATTCCCCTCTCCCTTTATATAGTATATTGTCAAATTCTAAGATTCGAAGGTATGGGCCGTGCCCAACCTTAAGCTCAATTTGGCTGTCTGTCCCTCTGGGCACGTGGCGTACGTCCATAAGTTCTCTTCCCCTTTCTAGCAGTCTTCCTATTAAGCCTTAGACATTGTTATATTATCCAGAGAGAAAAGAGTTGGTTTGGCCCCTGCATTGTTTAGCAGGCTGCAGCCTGCTGTTGGTAGACCACCTCCTCCCGAATCTGTTTATTTATGTGCCTATTAACTAAAAGTTCCCCTAAAATAGAATTTCCCTCAGTGTCACAGTGTGCCTCCCATCTATCTATCTAATCACGTCTACTACACCTCAACCTGCTAAAAAGAGAAAAGTAGATCTCGAGTGTCGGGCCTTTAAAGCTGATTGGCAGGAGAAGTACTTTTTTGTTGAGCGCTTTGGCCAGGCGCAGTGTCTTATCTGTTTTAAGATTGTGGCTGTCCTTAAAGAATTCAATGTGCGTCGCCACTGGGAAACTAATCACCAAACATCAGCCTATGCTTCAATGCCTGCTGATAAGAAGAAAGAAGCTATCACAGAGCTGTCTGGCAACCTGCAGAAGACGACTTTGCTCTTCCGCAAGCAGACCACTGAGGCCGACAAGGTGACTCGTGCAAGCTACGAGGTCTCCCATCTACTAGCTTGCCGGATGAAGCCTTTCTCGGATGGGGACTTCATCAAGGAGTGCCTTGTGACTGTGGTGAACTCTGTCTGTCCAGAACAGCGTTCTGCTTTTGAGAGCGTGAGCCTCTCATCCCGTACTGTTCGACGGCGCATTGAGGAGATGTCGGACAATGTGCACGACTTGCTGAAGACCTGCTGCTCTGATCTAGTTGCCTTCTCCCTAGCTCTTGACGAGAGCACTGACATGAAAGATACAGCCCAGCTGGCCATTTTTATCCGAGGAGTCACTGCTGACCTCAAGATTCACGAGGAGTTTCTGCAGCTTGTCCCACTGCATGGCACCACCACTGGCAAGGACATATTTGATGCTGTGCTTCAGTGTGTTGAGCAGCACTCACTTGATCTTTCTCGCCTTGTGTGTGTGACGACCGATGGTGCCCCAGCAATGACTGGAGAGAGGAAAGGCGCCGCATCATTGCTAGTGCATCACTGTGAGGCTGCCGGCCATACCCAGCCAATACAAAAGATGCATTGCATTATTCATCAGGAGGCCCTGTGCGCCAAGTCTGCCAAACTTGCTGATGTCATGTCAATTGTGGTGAAAGTTGTCAACTCCATCCTCTCTAGCAGCCTCAACCATCGCCAGTTCCAGACTCTAGTGGACGAGGTGAATGCGCAATATGGAGACCTGCTCTACTTCTGCGAAGTCCGCTGGCTGAGCCGTGGGGCCATGCTTTCTCGTGTGTGTGACCTGCAGCAGGAGATTGTCACATTTTTGCGCCAGAAGAATCTGCCCCATGCGGACTGCTTTTCTGACCCAAAATGGCTTGCTCGCCTGGCCCTGCTGACTGATGTCACTGCACACCTGAATGCCCTCAATATAAAACTTCAAGGCCAAGAAATTCTTGTGACGGACATGCACGCTGAGATCACTGCATTCGAAGTCAAGCTACGCTTGTGGGAGGCTCAGCTGATTGCTGGTCAGTTTGTGCACTTTCCTCGTCTTGCTGCCTGTGCCCCAGATGACGTGGACCTGGTCACTTGCGCAGGGGTTGTGGCTTCTCTGCGGGAGGAGTTTGCCTCCCGCTTTGCAGGAGTCAGACGCCTGGCTGTGGACTTCAAGCTCCTCACTGCTCCCTTTGACTGCTCGGTGGATGATGCCCCAGCTGCCCTGCAGATGGAGTTGGTTGAGCTGCAGTGCAACGATGGACTGAAGGCAAAGTTCCGCACTTCCTCCCCTCTAGCCTTCTTTCGGGACCTTGTTCTCCCATCCAACAACTTTCCAAACTACATCGCCCATGTTCAACGTATTGTGGCCATGTTTGGGAGCACCTATTGCTGCGAACAGCTGTTTTCCAAAATGAGCTTCACCAAATCTCGCCTTCGTTCCCAGATTTCAGACCGCCATCTTAATGATATCCTTCTGCTGTCTACTTCGTCTATCAAGCCGGATTTTGAAGCACTTCTTCAGGGCAGACAGTACCACCCATCTCATTAAGTTCAAATGACTGAATTTCTGCTAACAGACTGTAGATTGGGCATGTCTGTCAACCAAAATTTGTCATCATTATCTCCTCTAACGGCATGCTATCACTGCCCATCATTGTTCGAGCATTTTGTCAATGTATTTCTTTTTGTATCTTTCCTATTATAATTCCCTGTCAATGTCACTTTTTATTGTCCATTTTTTCTATTGCTAGTACTATTTTCCTTCATTAAATATCAACTGTATCATCTGTAGCAAGTAACTAATAACTTTTTCATCAGCGCTGATGTTATTGCCATCGGAAGTAAGAGCAGTTACGTAATTTTTTAAACGTCATTATTACTTAAACTTCTCATTTGTTAATTCGACTTTATATAAAGCAAATATCTGCATATTCAATGATACATGTATTTCACTAATTGTAATGAAACCTACTATTAAAAGCTTGATATGCAAATAAACTAAACTGTATTTCTATCTACCAAGAAAGTTGCCTCGTTATTGAGCTCCGGCCCGCGGCTGTTCAACGAAAGTATTATTTGGCCCACTCTCTAAAAAGTTTGCCCGCCCCTGGTCTAATAGGTTAATTAGTATGTACGTATTTAACTAACTCTTCATAATTTTATCGGAACTTTTCATACTTGTCTATATTATGCCGCATTTTACTAATACTGTTAAACAGAAAGTGTTGAGATTTAACACTCAAAAAAGGATTTGATTCTAAGGAAATTTTAGAATCGCTTTGTATTGTGAAACTTTAATGACCAAAAAATCAGTATAACTCACCTGAAACGTGATATTGCTTCGAACGCAGGTGAGCTTACCGCCAACTATGCTGTTTTGCGGATTGGTCACCGACCCGGTCCTGGCTGTCAGCAGGTCCAGTCTGGCACCAAGTAGTGCGTTCACACATCCTGATCGAGTCTGCTGCACTGAAGCTGCGCTGCAGGTGGCGCTGTCTACCAGAATCTGCGATTAAAAAAAAATTTCAAATGAACGAGTGATCTCGAACTCGTTCACTTTGTGCTACACTAAGATCACAGTCTTGTCACTTAAACTGAATCACAGTCTTCTAAAGGTCAACCTTAGGTCACAGTCTTGAGTATACATAATGTAGGTTAATGGGGTTCACAATATTGTAGAGGTCACCTAGGGTCACAGTCTTGTAGAGGTCAACTGGGGTCACAGTCTTGTAGAGGTCAACTGGGATCACAGTCTTGCAGATGTTTTAAATTGTGTCACAGTCTTGCAGATGTTTTAAATTGGGTCACAGTCTTGCAGATGTTTTAAATTGGGTCACAGTTTTGCAGATGTTTTAAATTGGGTCACAGTCTTGCAGATGTTTTAAATTGGGTCACAGTCTTGCAGATGTTTTAAATTGGGTCACAGTCTTGCAGATGTTTTAAATTGGGTCACAGTCTTGCAGAGGTTTTAAATTGGGTCACAAACCTGCAGCCAACCTGACGTTGTCGAGGCCACCGAGTCGCCAAATTTGCCGACAACTTTGTCGCCGGAGATGCCCAGACCGTCAAGCGAGGAGCGCACGGCGGTGTTTGCATCTGAGCAGGCGCTGGCGCCCAGAGTTCCGCCAGTCAGCGTGAGCTGCCTGGAGCAGCTCGATAGCAGGGCTTCGCCATAAGTGACCGATCGTCCTGCGCCCGCTGCATCATTGCAGGCTCCACCGCTGCTGGCTCCTGGCACCGTTAGCCACTGCCTGGAGTCCGGGTTGACCGTAATGATACCTGTGGTGGAGTTTCTGCTACCGGCTAGAACCGGCTTGCCAGCCAGGTAGCCGGGCCGACCGCTACGAGAAGTTGGAGTTGAAGCGCTTGAGGACTGGAAATTGAATTCAGATAAATAATAACTAGTTTAGTTTGTGCTTGATCCCCTAATTGGTCTTTTGATTGTTTAGCTACTGATCCCCTATTTGATCCTTTAATCAATAAGCTACTAATCCCCTATTTGATCCTTTAATCAATAAGCTACTAATCCCCTATTTGATCCTTTAATCAATAAGCTACTGATCCCCTAATTGGTCCTTTAATCAATAAGCTACTGATCCCCTAATTGGTCCTTTAATCAATAAGCTACTGATCCCCTAATTGATCCTTTAATCAATAAGCTACTAATCCCCTAATTGGTCCTTTAATCAATAAGCTACTGATCCCCTAATTGGTCCTTTAATCAATAAGCTACTGATCTCCTGATTGATCCTTTAATCAATAAGCTACTGATCCCCTAATTGGTCCTTTAATCAATAAGCTACTGATCTCCTGATTGATCCTTTAATCAATAAGCTACTGATCCCCTAATTGGTCCTTTAATCAATAAGCTACTGATCCCCTAATTGGTCCTTTGATTGTTTAGCTACTGATCCCCTAATTGGTCCTTTAATCAATAAGCTACTGATCCCCTAATTGGTCCTTTAATCAATAAGCTACTGATCCCCTAATTGGTCCTTTAATTGTTTAGCTACTGATCCCCTAATTGGTCCTTTAATCAATAAGCTACTGATCTCCTGATTGATCCTTTAATCAATAAGCTACTGATCTCCTGATTGATCCTTTAATCAATAAGCTACTGATCTCCTGATTGATCCTTTAATCAATAAGCTACTGATCTCCTGATTGATCCTTTAATCAATAAGCTACTGATCCCCTAATTGGTCCTTTGATTGTTTAGCTACTGATCCCCTAATTGGTCCTTTGATTGTTTAGCTACTGATCCCCTAATTGGTCCTTTGATTGTTTAGCTACTGATCCCCTAATTGGTCCTTTAATCAATAAGCTACTGATCCCCTAATTGGTCCTTTAATCAATAAGCTACTGATCTCCTGATTGATCCTTTAATCAATAAGCTACTGATCTCCTGATTGATCCTTTAATCAATAAGCTACTGATCTCCTGATTGATCCTTTAATCAATAAGCTACTGATCCCCTAATTGGTCCTTTGATTGTTTAGCTACTGATCCCCTAATTGGTCCTTTGATTGTTTAGCTACTGATCCCCTAATTGGTCCTTTGATTGTTTAGCTACTGATCCCCTAATTGGTCCTTTGATTGTTTAGCTACTGATCCCCTAATTGGTCCTTTGATTGTTTAGCTACTGATCCCCTAATTGGTCCTTTGATTGTTTAGCTACTGATCCCCTAATTGGTCCTTTGATTGTTTAGCTACTGATCCCCTAATTGGTCCTTTGATTGTTTAGCTACTGATCCCCTAATTGATCCTTTGATTGTTTAGCTACTGATCCCCTAATTGGTCCTTTGATTGTTTAGCTACTGATCCCCTAATTGATCATTTGATTGTTTAGCTACTGATCCCCTAATTGATCCTTTGATTGTTTAGCTACTGATCCCCTAACTGATCCTTTGATTGTTTAGCTACTGATCCCCTAAATGATTCCTCAACTGATTAGCTACTGATTCCCTAAATGATTCCTCAACTGATTAGCTACTGTTTCCCTAATTGTCTTTCCGTGAGGCAATATAAAAGAAACGTTATCTTACCACATTAAACGCAACAGTAAACGTTTGCTTAAGCGAATAAGGACTGCCAACGTTAAACTCCGTCAGTGTGGCATCGTATGACACTTCGTAGATTCCGAGGCTCTGCTCATACTTCAGGCTGTAAGTGAGCTGGAGAGGAAAAATATTCATATTGACATAAATTGCTTGTGCTTAACTAATTTCAGTAACCATTTGAGGTGAAATTGAAAAGTAGCAGTCAGATTGGAGACGATTAGCGCCAGATATTCGAGATAATTGGCGCCAGATATTTGAGATAATTGGCGCCAGATATTTGAGATAATTGGCGCCTGATATTTGAGATAATTGGCGCCTGGTAATTGAGATAATTGGCGCCTGATATTTGAGATAATTGGCGCCTGGTAATTGAGATAATTGGCGCCTGATATTTGAGATAATTGGCGCCTGATATTTGAGATAATTGGCGCCTGATATTTGAGATAATTGGCGCCAGATATTTGAGATAATTGGCGCCTGATATTTGAGATAATTGGCGCCTTATAATTGAGATAATTGGCGCCTGATATATGAGATAATTGGCGCCTGATAATTGAGATAATTGGCGCCTTATAATTGAGATAATTGGCGCCTGATATTTGAAATAATTGGCGCCTGGTAATTGAGATAATTGGCGCCAGATATTTGAGATAATTGGCGCCTTATAATTGAGATAATTGGCGCCTGATATTTGAGATAATTGGCGCCTTATAATTGAGATAATTGGCGCCTGGTAATTGAGATAATTGGCGCCTGATATTTGAGATAATTGGCGCCTGATATTTGAGACAATTGGCGCCTGATATTTGAGATAATTGGCGCCTGATATTTGAGATAAAAGTGTACCTTCTCACATATAAAACAATATCCAACTTACATCAGTCAGCACATTGCTGCAGACTGTAGCATTCAGCGATGGCGCATCACCGCCAGTGCACGTCACCTCGGTGCCGTCCGCCAAAAAGCACCTGACCTGACCTCGAGTCAGCGGGGTCATAGCGGTGAAATTCACCCCAAGCGTTGTGTTGCCAGTCAGAAATCCCGGCTGAGGCACCACTCGAAAGTCGGCCGCAAAACCGGACAAATCAATGCCCGGATCGGTGGCGCAAGTCTCGGCGCTGATCACCCGGGTGCAGCTGGACGAGCCGCTGGTTAGGAAGCTGGCTGGGGAGCTGTAGCCGCAGAACTGGGAGCCGCTCTGCGCTGAGGGCTGAAACAGATAGCTGGGACCGCCACTGGCGTTGTACACTGTGAGGATGGGGTTGCCTGCCTGCGGATGGATAGATAGATAGATAGATAGATAGATAGATAGATAGATAGATAGATAGATAGATAGATAGATAGATAGATAGATAGATAGATAGATAGATAGATAGATAGATAGATAGATAGATAGATAGATAGATAGATAGATAGATAGATAGATAGATAGATAGATAGATAGATAGATAGATAGATAGATAGATAGATAGATAGATAGATAGATAGATAGATAGATAGATAGATAGATAGATAGATAGATAGATAGATAGATAGATAGATAGATAGATAGATAGATAGATAGATAGATAGATAGATAGATAGATAGATAGATAGATAGATAGATAGATAGATAGAACTCACCGTATAGATGCTGCTATAGGAGGAGAAATCTGTTGCAGGATTGATAGCAGACAAATTGTAGCCAGAGTAATCCAGCGCCCTGAGTGCAACCTTGGTAACGTTGCTGTTCTCAATTTGAGGATTTGTGTAGTAATTCCTGGCTGTGACTATAATGTAAAAGGACAATGGAGATTCCATGCACCGGAGCTTGTACTTCCCTGAGATCATATTGATTTCAACACCCCCTGAAAACTTACAATTATCGTAGTAGATGCAGGACAGACCGCTGCCACTGCTGGTGTTGATGACATACGGTGTGTAGTTTCGAAACATGATGCTCGAAGGAAAGCAGGTCTGCAGACTGCAAGTTAAAAATTTGGATTGCGATACATCATATTTCCAGCTACATAAAGCAAGAGAAATGAGGTGAGACTCACAAGCTGTAGTCATTGGAGCAGCCTGAGAACACCTGAATGTCGGCGCTACTGCAGTCGGCATCGCAGCAGCAGTTCACGTCGCATGCTGATTGCGTCAGATCGCAGGTGCACGGACCGACATTGTCTGAAAAATGGGTGAAGTGTATATTTTTAGGCTAAATGCAAAATTTTTTCCCAGTTACAATTGTTCTATCATCTACCCTTTTAAAACACGCTATATTTCCTTTTTAAAGTTTCATTTTAATTTCTATTTACTATATAATTTTATGAAGGAAAGCAAATTACATGAAGTTTAAATTATTAAACAACAAAATTATAATATACGCTCGTAGAACGCAGCTCATTTAAAATCTAATTACTCAACTACACAAATTTCAGTTTCTAAATAGAGTAAAATTGTGTATCCCACTGAATTAATTACATAAAATATCGTCATTAGCTATGCTTGATGCTACCTGGAGGCTGAAATCATAATTAATTAAATTCTATCCAATAAACGACATTGATCTACGAGTAAATAAAGCAAAATTTCCGACTTACTTTGTGCAATTGATTTTATCGCAACGAAAAAAAGAATCACTGTAGCCTGGAAAACAAAATTTCGAAGACTTATTAAAGATGACATTATGAAGAAACGCTGGTATCGAAGCAGAAGCAAAAATATGCAAGTATTAATGGAAACGTCCTAAATAGTCGTAAAATTGTTGTGGAATTCCAAAACTTAAGTTGCGCTGTTTGCTTAGATACTTAGTATAACAAAATTATTAAGACTTCTTAGTTAAAGTTTCTTAAATTGCTTGTCAAATCTCTAGGTATATAAGTAGTTTTTAACTATAGTTATTTCTATTGTAATATGGAAAAAATTTCTACAAATATTGAGTATTTGCTCTTTTTAACTTCCAAGATTTTTAGGCAATTTATCTGATAACGGGCTTCATGTTGCAGAAATAGTGACATTCCTGAATATTAAATAAATATTAAATTTACACAGACGCTCAGATATTAATATATTTGTAGATTCTCGACCTTGTTGGAGGACACCAGATAAAAGCAGAACATGGGAGATTACGACGATTTAAAGAAAAGAATTGATACTTTTATTAAAGAGGTAAAGACCGTAAAGTGCTCATTTTATACATCTAATTAGTATAAGTTACGTAGAAACACAAGCATTCAGTCGATTGTATTAATTAGAAGTGAAAAAGAATGCACGTCATTTAATTCAGTGACTATTCTTTTTTATGTCTTCATTTCTATAGACAATGTGTCGTAATTTTTTTACTTGCAGTGAATTTAAAGCTTAGCAGTTTTAATGTATGTTAATACGTTGTTATGTTCTGCATGCTGCATGCATTTTATTTTAATTTATGTTCATTGAATGTTTTTTAAATGTATTAAATTTTTATGTATTACTTGAAATAAAAACATCTTATGTATGTTTGTACGCAGTTTTGCTGTTAAACTGTTGTAGTAGGAGAGGAGAAAAAGGCCAGAATATTTATTTAGAAGCACTTAGCTAAAGTATATGTCATAGTGTCAATATTGATCTTTTAGTGTCCATGCAACCTTTTAGGTCAAAGGATTTGCTTCAGGCATTGCTGGAACAAGTACAGAAATCGAAAGCAACCAAAACAAGTAAGCTTCCAGTCAATTAGCAATAGAACTCTACATTTTTCTTTTATAAACTTGTCCACAGTTTTTAATCTAACCTTGCGATTGCTTTTCAGATATGCTGAACTTCGCACTCAACAAAAAGCCTTCATCAAAGAAGTCACGGAATTCCAGGTATTAGAATGCTTTTTTGTTAATCTTAAGTTCGAATTTTCTCTCAATTTTATCTACAATATCCTGATTGAATTTCAGCCGGCTAAGAAAATTTTCTTTTTGGATAAGAAAAAATCAAACTTGGTGAAGTCTCTTCAAGAGGAGCTGGTAAGTCAGCCAATGCTGCCTTTCTATAAATTCATAGTTTTGTTTTAACTAATGCGATAATTTTTGTTTATTCAGACAAAATCCAGCAAACTGATGGAGAAGCACAGTATCCCTGTTCCACCGGAGCCAGAAGAGGCTGAAGCTGAAGACAAAGAAGCAGACAACGCCGCGGAAACAACAGCGGAACCGAATGCGGAAGCAGCGGCACCGGCTACTCCGGCTTCAGCGCCGAATCCGGAAAATTCAGGAGCGGCTGCAGCTGCCGCGGCAGAAGAAGAGGAAGAAGAATACGATGAGGACGAAGAGGAAGAGGAATATGAAGAAGAAGAAGAAGCAGAAGAAGATCCAGCAGATTCTGCAACAAAACTAAAAAAAGAAGAGGATTCGCAGCAGAAGACCTCAAGCGGCGATGAAACGGCGCCAAAACCGACGCCAAGACAGGCGGCACCGGCGCCGAGAAAAACAGACGAAGAGTATGATCAACCGGATCATGTGGCTGCAGAAGCAGAAGCTGGAGACAACGAAGAAGAAGAAGAGGAGGAAGAAGAAGAGGAAGAAGAAGAGGAAGAAGACGATATGCGCTCGCTGGCATCGGACGAGCCGAATCTCTACGAAGTTCTGCACGCCTACACTGGCCAGGAGTCCGACATGCTGACCATAGTGCCCGGCGAACAGCTACTGGTGCTGCGCGTTGGGTGAGTCCGGGGAGTTCCAAATATTAAAATCTGGTATTGTACTTAGAATCTGGATTGGGGGTGATGGACCACCTGACCACCTCTCACTCTACAAGAACCTGGCGCCTTCCACCTCTCAACCATGGAAGAACTTGGCGCCTTCCACTTCTCAACCATTGAAGAACTTCGCGCCTTCCACATCTCACCCTAGGTGTCTTCCACGTCAAGAAGAACTGGCCACCCAATTCCAATTTTTCAGAGATGACGGCTGGTGGTTAGCCAAGAACAGTCGAGGCCACGAAGGCTTAGTACCGTCCAATCTGCTCAAAGTGGTTGACGAGTCCGAGTCTGGAGAAGAAATTGATGGAGCTGGCGAATCCGAAGAGGACAGCGAATACGAGGATACAGAGAGGCCTGCTGGGACTGCTGATGCAGCTGCTGAGCAGCAAGAGGCAAGTTGATCAATGCTGCGTATTCCACATGCGAATTGATTTTGTTTCCTCTTTAAAAAATACAAATGGAAGAGGCCACTGTGATGTGATATCGGAGCTTTAAACTGAGATTAATGGGGTGCCCGCTTCAGCACACAGTGGCTCCCACCACTTCAGCACACAGTGGCTCCCACCACTTCAGCACAAAGTGGCGCCCACCGCTTCAGCACACAGTGGCTCCCACCACTTCAGCACACAGTGGCGCGTCCCTACTTATCACATTCTTCCCACTTTATTCTTGGCAACTAATTCTGAAATAAAATCAACCGAAAAAATGCAGCGAGATTCCTGGATGGAGGACAGTGACGACTCGCTATACTCTGACAGCTCAATGTCAGATGGCAGCACTCAGCCAGCAAACCAAATGCTGCCAATATTCGAGGTATTGCTCAATTTAGTAGGACTTTCTTCAAATCTACAGATTTGTAGACTCAAATCATTTCATTATTGATGCATTGCGGATCCAGTGCTGAATTATTGTTTTTGCTGATTGTGAGCTCGATTTTTTGATTAAATTTCTTTTAACGATCAATTCGATTTTGTTATCAAAGTAGCCAAATAACTGGCCAAATTAAATTAAGGTTTGAGACACGATGATCGACAATCACACCCGCGAAGGGCCAACCTCCAAAGGCGCACAGAGTGTACATGTCCTGACGATTAGAAGGTCACGGCCGCTGTACACTCTGTGTGAGCGTGTGCGATTGCCCACGAGTCAGCGAAATCAGCGCGATAGAGAAACTTGAGACAGATCAGACAATAAACTAGTTTATTTCAAAGCGCAGAAAATTTACTTTTGTCTATAATAATTAGAGTTGTCAATTCAATTTCATTCTTCCAGCGTTCGGTTAGCCAGAGCAGCCACCTGCTGTCGGGACTTCCATCGGGATTTCGGAACAGCACCCTGGCGAAATGGTTCTACGAAGGTGAGCAGCCACCTGGGTGCCCGTTTGACTTCCTGTGCTGCATGGTTGTGATGATTTTTATGTGCCTTTTTAAGGTGAATAGACAGACTGGTGCTTAAACAGACAGACACAAGACACAGACAGACAGACGGACAGACAGACAGACAGACAGACAGACAGACAGACAGACAGACAGACAGACAGACACTAAGACAGACAGACACTAAGACACTAAGACAGACAGACAGACAGACTGACTGACAGACACACAGACAGACAGACAGACAGACAGACAGACACACAGACAGACAGACAGATAGACAGACAGACAGACAGACAGACAGACAGACAGACAGACACTAAGACAGACAGACAGACAGACAGACAGACAGACTGACTGACAGACACACAGACAGACAGACAGACAGACAGACAGACAGACAGACAGACAGACAGACAGACAGATAGATAGACAGACAGACAGACAGACAGACAGACAGACACACAGACAGACAGACAGATAGACAGACAGACAGACAGACAGACACTAAGACAGACACTAAGACAGACAGACAGACAGACAGACAGACAGATAGATAGATAGAAAGACAGACAGACAGACAGACAGACAGACAGACAGACAGACAGACAGACAGACAGACGTCAGACAGCCAGACTGCAGGCATACAGACAGACAGACACACCAAATTCATGAAATACCGATATTTACCGAAATTTCAGTCTCTGCTCAAATGCATGAAATTTGCTTGAATCATTCAGTAAGTCTATCGTACCATACTCTTACTAAAATGCTGAAGTGTTTAGCGTCGCTACGCCGTGTAGCTGACATGGGATAATCTCAGCGCTTATAAAATGTTTATAAAATCGGCCCTGTTGTTGTCCATGGTTCCTGCTGTCCATGGCCGTCAAAAAGTTCTAAGAAACCTGTTCATAGACCGTAAAGTGCTTTACGAGTACTAGTTTCAATCATTCGTTGATTCTAAATGACTCCGCACCAGGTTCCCACGGTCTGTCTGCTCACCTGACTCCGAAACTGTCGCGCAGTTGCCTTGGTTACAGAGATTTACTAACCAACCCAACAAGTCTTCAGGTATATTGTCGCGTTTCCCAATGTCTTTGAAGATACGCTCGTAATTTCGCATGGCTGCCATAATCCCGGATTCCTTTAGCGACGCGTTTGTCACTTTTGCACCTTAATGACTAACTTAGCGATATGTACATGATTGTAGCCGGTGGTAAATATGGGTTAACCTTAGTGCACAACTGTAGCTATATTTTTTTAAGAATTAGCTCGTAATCCATTAATTTGTTAATAATTGGTAATCGTACAAAATTATTAAATAATGCAACCTAAAAACATAACTTGTGTCTCTCTTTTATAAAAATTGTTTTCTTAGAAATTCACTAAATTCCCGGCCTGTAGAAAATTGTTTAATTGCTTAAAATTCTTTAATCTTAAAATCAAGCAATTTTTTAGACCTATAAGTTTCAATGGTCGTGTTTTGGCTTTTTGTAGCTAATTAACATTTATTGTGCTTATTGACTATGCAGCATGTTGAGCTCAAATGCGCTAATTAACATAAAAACTATCTTTATTTATTTTCAATTGACCTTAACAAATTAAAAAATTGTTAGTTAAAAGACTTTAAAAAATAACATCCTTTAATTACATTCGAATTAACATTCGTTACTTTTAATTAAATGACTTTACAATAATAAATGAATTACAATTGCAGGTGCAGGTCAATTCAGCTTAGCTGGCAGCTTGCAGCCAAAACTGGCTCCATCCTGTGCTGCAATGCAGGACGGATGGTGCGCTGCCGCTCAGGTACTGACTGGCATTGGCAGCAGCGCGTCTCACACGGATATAATACATATTAGTCAACCTGTAGATTTGTTCCCGCGGTTTGGTTAGCAGTTGAAAACAGAGAGGTTAATTAACTAATCACTTAAAGTTTTTGTCTGGTGTTTTAAAAGTTAATAACAAAAAATATACCTAGTGCTTTAGCAAAATGGCAAAAAGCTAAAACATTTAAACAAAACAGCAAAATTTTTACCGGAAACTTCAACTTTAACTAATAGCTAGTAAAATTTTATTAATATCTTTATCTTTTCATCAGTATATTATAGTGTTCGAATTTTCTGGAAATATTTTTGAAGGCTGAAATTTATTACGTCGTTAGAATGCATTTTAACTAGTATATTAGCTACATGTAAGTCTTCTAAACAGAAGTTTGTAATCGTCACTTAGGTTGCGAATATTATTGACTAATTAAAAAAATTTAGGATAACTCAAATTTAAACTCTAAACTTTAAACTTCAACTTTAATTCAGTGAACTCTTAATTAGCTACCTCTAAAATGTTTACTAATGAATTTCCTTGAAAGCACGTCAAAGTAATTTCTAGGCTTCCTCTAAAACAAAAATGGCTTAAACTTTCAAATTCCTTTTCAAGTAGTTGAGGTTAGATAGTTAGTTGAAACTAAATTGCATCCCTAGTTTTCCTTTGTCTTAGTGGGTGGCGGTTTTACTCAAGTATTTTTAAGAATTTTAATTTTAAGTTCAGCTAACAATTCTTTTCCCCATGAAGTTAGCAAAACCTTATTTTGCATATGCGTAATTTAAATATATTTCATTCATTGTATCATACAAGTAAATAAATTTGTGAAGCCAAAAACCTAACTAACTATTAATCGTTTTGCTGTTATACTACTACTCGTGAGTAGCAATTATGTTAAAAAATATATTTTAACCTTTTTCTAATTTCAGCTAAAATTTCAATAACCAACTAACAAATTAATTGAGTGATTATGTGCAGATATATACAAAATCATAAATATGCTAACAACAACGATGCCAGTGTTATTGGAAAAATCTGCTTGAATTTGTTTTATTTCACTCTCTATGACAAAATCTATTACGATATACAAAAATATAGCTAAGTTTTCCAAATAAAAAAATAGTTATTTTTAATAAAAATTCATAAGAAGATGAAACTAAGAGAAAGACTTTACAGTTTACTTTATAATTTCCAACCTAAATTTAAATCCGTTTCCTAATTTATTCCAACTAAATAAAGACAGCCGCGCATTCACCGTTACTGTTTTACTCGTTAACTAATCAATGAAGTGCACTGCTAGTAGCCCAACTGCCGCCCACCCGTAGGTGCGTCCAGTTCCGTCGCGTATTGAAAAATTGTTGCACCTGCAAAAGTGCACCCTGATGCCAGCCGACCTGCGTGAGTTCGAATCTTATTTCTCAACTGGGTGAAGGATCAATGATTCGGTGTGGGATTGATAGAAACTGTTGGGGGGATTCAATATTTGCGTGTCAGAAGATTAGATCGAAAGAATAGCGTGAGAAGATGGGATCAAATATTCTAGCATGGGGAGATGGGATCAAAGATTCTAGCGTGAAGAGATGGGATCAAATATTATAGCGTGAGGAGATGGGATCATAGATTCTAGCGTGAGGAGATGGGATCAAATATTATAGCGTGAGGAGATGGGATCAAATATTCTAGCGTGAGGAGATGGGATCAAATATTATAGCGTGAGGAGATGGGATCAAATATTATAGCGTGAAGAGATGGGATCAAATATTATAGCGTGAGGAGATGGGATCATAGATTCTAGCGTGAGGAGATGGGATCAAATATTATAGCGTGAGGAGATGGGATCAAATATTATAGCGTGAAGAGATGGGATCAAATATTATAGCGTGAAGAGATGGGATCAAATATTATAGCGTGAAGAGATGGGATCAAATATTATAGCGTGAGGAGATGGGATCATAGATTCTAGCGTGAGGAGATGGGATCAAATATTATAGGTGAGGAGATGGGATCAAATATTATAGCGTGAGGAGATGGGATCAAAAATTATGGCGTGAGGAGATGGGATCAAATATTATAGCGTGAAAGTGGGATCAAAGATAGCATGAGTATGGAGTCACTCTCAAGGCAAGGCAAGGTGAACGAAATGAAAATGAGACGAGGTACATCATGTACTTCGGTACGCACATCGCTGGCCACATCTGCAGCCGTAACCGTGTTGGATCGTTTCGTTCGACTCTGCTTATTCGACGGCAAAGGCCCCGTGTCCAACGTGCTCACTATTCGAGCCGTGCCAGCCAGCAGAAACGACGACAGAGTCTGGAATTTTGCCAGCCGTCTGGGCGACTCAACTCCCGGATTGGAGTTTGGAGAGCTGTACCTCAGGTACAACTACGGTCCGAATCATGTCTGCCTCCTGCTTGAGGCCACCATCGTCTGCCCTGAGACCGCAACTTCGGGACAGCAGGTGCGCTGTCCTTGTTAGTTTGTTATTTTAGAAGGCCGGGGGGTTGTGTGCATTCCACCAATTCCCATGAGCAGGCACACAAGCGCAAGGATACGTACACGGTCATACGCACAGGTACATACTCACACAGGAGTGTACAGCGGGGTATGTACACTTCACTGTGCCTTCGGAGGGGATGGCTCTCAAGGGCGTTAACTAAACAAGCAGTGCCAAGCCGAGATTCCAATTCAGCCCCAAATTAATGTGACTGCACTTGGAATCGAGCCTGCAGGGCCGCTGACACACCAGATCGAGGTTCGCCCGACTGAGCCTCTCAATTCACTCTCTCACTGAAATGGGACGAATAATCAATCAATTTTATTCACCATTCATTCCTTTTCAGCCAACTGGAAATGAGAAACTCGTCGAACTGAGCATTGGTCACGTGACAGTTCCTCTATTCGACGATAACGGCGCTCCTTTGCCGCCAAAGTAAGTGAATTAATATGATCCCTTTAAAATTTGAAGTTTTTCACTGTATTTTTCACTAGTGATTAAATAAATTTGATTTAGAATTAGATTGCACTGCTCTTATGCGGATATTGCAGGCAGAACTGCGCTCCTCCAATTGACAGTGCAGTGGCTCATTTCAGCAGGTACTGCAGTTTGTCGAAGGAAGACATCAATTGGGATTAAAATTTCACTTTAGGATGATGCATTTAGTGGGTTTCTTAAACAAGTCTAAGGATAAAAGTGCAAGCATTCGTTTATTTTGAAATAAACACACAGAAAGTAGTCCGTCGAACCTCCAATCCATATGAGCGTATAGTTCAAATGACGGCTTTTTAAATGCTTGCATTTTTTTCATAACTTTGAAGAATTGTCTAAATTATCAAGTAAAATCGGTTTCAAGATTTTGTCTATTGCTTAAGCATCTTTCAATGTCGCTATCTAGCTGCATGGTATTAAACAATTGGGTTGAAAAAGTAAACTCGTTCGAATTTAAACTCTAAAATTATAGCTAAATTTTTAGAACGCCACAAAACGCTTCTCTTGGTGAATGCATGCAAGTAGAATAATATTGATCATCATATTTGAAAATTTGCATCATTTTTTGGCTTCATTGACATGAGGAGTTTGTGAATAAATGTGTACTTTTAATCTATCGCCTGTCATTGACTTACTAATGACACGAAATGTCATGTACATGTACCTGCCTTGTATCGTTGACGCCTACAGTAGTTAAAACAAAATCAATAGTGGAGCCAAAGTGAACATGGCGAATAGCACTACTGAAAGTGTCAAAACATCAGTAGAATTTTTACAATACTTTTACTTCTATGAGTTTATTATTTACTTTATACAGGTCGCTCGATTTACAATTGGAGGGCGGAACGCCGTTTGAACATCAGGTTGAAGTTGACTCAAATTTGAGCAAACCTGGAGGTAATAATAGTACGATATTACGCTCGTACTATTGAAATATTTACCAATTAATATATTTTTGTATTAAAACAAGTAGCTTATTGTTGCTAGATTTACTTTTATTTATAGCCGTTTTCTCTAGTTTACTTGTAATTTTTTTTGTTAAATGACGTGAAAATATAAATTCATCTACGTTTTGTTTAAGAGCAGTCAAGTATAATTACACCATTTTAAACAAACACACGGCACTTTTCAGTTTCCAACAGGCGTCAATCCCTTTGGGACGCGCTGGAGTCCAGTTTTAGCGGTAGAACTTTGAAAAAAACAAGAAAAAATCTACTTTTTTTGCTTAAAGCTGAAAAATGTGAAGTTTCTTTCAGATTTTCTATTGCAATTTTTCGCGCAATAATAATTACAAAAATATTTTAAATAATCATTGATTTATATTGAATCATTTTTATTAAAATTAGACTTATCTAAATTAACAAAATTAAAGCGTCAATTTTGCTCCGACTGCTGTAGTTTAAGTAGTATAAGATGCAAAATTAATTGTCCTTAATTAAATTTATTTTTCCTATTACTTTTACAGCGAACCAATCAACGGGTGGTTTGTTCAGAGGCTCGCAGCAGAACAAACAGCCAAGAATTCATTTGAAATTCACCATGCCAAATCGAGAAGTGAAGGAGTTCATGGAGTGAGTATCGAGCTCATTTTCGTATTTTTTATTCTGGTTTACAGTCTATACCTAAATCTAAACTTACTTTAACTAATTTTGATAAGCGCAAGTCAATCATGGAGCATCATCTAAGATACCTTCTTGGTGCCTCATTACTAACTTTGGCGCAACATTTCACATGTTAGCGCCTCATCTCTTATCTTGGCACCTAATTTCTCATCTTGGCGCCTTATCTCTCATCTTGGCGCCTTATCTCTCATCTTCGAGCCTCATTTCTCATCTTGGCGCCTTATCTCTCATCTTGGCGCCTCATCTCTCATCTTCGAGCCTCATCTCTCATCTTGGCGTCCTATGTCTCATCTTGGCGTCTTATCTCTCATCTTGGCGTCTTATCTCTCATCTTGGCGCGTCTCATCTCTCATCTTGGCGTCTCATCTCTCATCTTGGCGTCTCATCTCTCATCTTGGCACCGATCATCTCTCATTTTGGCACCGATCATCTCTCATCTTGGCGCTTCATCTCTCATCTTGGCGTCTCATCTCTCATCTTGGCACCGATCATCCCTCATCTTGGCGTCTCATCTCTCATCTTGGCACCGATCATCTCTCATCTTGGCACCGATCATCTCTCATCTTGGCACCGATCATCTCTCATCTTGGCACCGATCATCTCTCATCTTGGCACCGATCATCTCTCATCTTGGCACCGATCATCTCTCATCTTGGCGTCTCATCTCTCATCTTGGCGTCTCATCTCTCATCTTGGCACCGATCATCTCTCATCTTGGCACCGATCATCTCTCATCTTGGCACCGATCATCTCTCATCTTGGCACCGATCATCTCTCATCTTGGCACCGATCATCTCTCATCTTGGCACCGATCATCTCTCATCTTGGCACCGATCATCTCTCATCTTGGCACCGATCATCTTTCATCTTGGCACCGATCATCTCTCATCTTGGCACCGATCATCTCTCATCTTGGCACCGATCATCTCTCATCTTGGCGCTTCATCTCTCATCTTGGCACCGATCATCTTTCATCTTGGCACCGATCATCTCTCATCTTGGCACCGATCATCTTTCATCTTGGCACCGATCATCTTTCATCTTGGCACCGATCATCTTTCATCTTGGCGCTTCATCTCTCATCTTGGCACCTCATCTCTTATCTTGGCGCCTCATCTCTCATCTTGGCGCCTCATCTCTCATCTTGGCACCGATCATCTTTCATCTTGGCGCCTCATCTCTCATTTTTACTTAATTTCGCACCACGACGATTTCTGATTAATATTGGAACCTAATTTCTCATCAATGCGCTTCATCTCATACCACGGCGCCTCATAACATCTGGTGCGTCATTATCATTGGGCGCCTTATATCTGTCATTGTGATTTACTATCGCAAAAAAATTGGCGCAATAAAACCCAATCGGCACTACTCGCAACATACAATGCAGCACATGTCCAAGCACCATCATTGGCAGCATCGCTCACCTGCAGTTGCACAGCCTCTATAGACACCTGCTAGGCCAAGAGCTTAGCATGGATAGTCGAATTGTTGAACGAGACAGTGCGCCAGTCTACGGACCATGTCTGGTTCAATTTCCCGCCATGGCTGACCAACCAGATCTGATGGATCTTATTCGGGTGAGATAACAACATCCTTGTCGTGAGCTGCTGGAGGGGTAGAAATTGAGTCATACTATATTATACTACGTACATAGTCGCAATCTGATTGGCTGCTGAGGAATAGAAAAACCTATAACGATACAGGGTCGGATTCTGATTGGCTGCTGAGGGATAGAAAAACCTATAACGATACAGGGTCGGATTCTGATTGGCTGCTAAGAGATAGAAAGTAATTACTGCTAAACTACGATCAAATGGTAAGGAACTTATTTTCACTTCATTTTAGCGTCGGTGGAACGAATTCGCAAAACGCGATCGAGCTTTTAGAGTAAGACAGTGAAGCTTAATTGAATGATTGGGTTTTTCTCTAAATTGTAAATATTTTGACTTGAATTTCAGAACTTAAACAAAAAAACAAACTAATCTTTTTATCCAGAAACCAATAGCCACAGAGACAATGAAGCTGGAGTTTAGCCGCATTGTTAAGTCGACCTATTTTCTTAATCAGGTCAAGGATTTTCAGCCCTACGTGTTTGGCAACAAGGCGCAGGAGCAGGTAGGTTACTGACGTAATTTACCCGTCAGACACTCATCACACACCTGTTAGACATTCATCACACACCTGTTAAACCAGTCATGACACACCTGTCAGACAGTCATCACACACCTGTCAGACAGTCATCACACACCTGTCAGACAATCATCACACACCTGTTAGACATTCATCACACACCTGTTAAACCAGTCATGACACACCTGTTAGACATTCATCACACACCTATTAAACCAGTCATGACACACCTGTTAGACATTCATCACACACCTATTAAACCAGTCATGACACACCTGTTAGACATTAATCACACACCTGTTAAACCAGTCAGGAAACACCTGTTAGACAGAATCCCCAGTTTAATTAATCCCATCATAACAAAATCCCAAATCCCTCAGACCCGAGCAAATCTTATCCAGGATTTCCAACGCCGGACAGCCACGGATCCCAGTGGAACAGGTTTCAGCCTGTCCGCCGATTTTGCAGTCGAACCGTTTAGCATGCTCGAGGTTACTATGCCGTTGCTGGGGCCTCATTCAGTACCAGTTATCCCTGTTGCAGTCGAATGACAAGAAACTGTTTAGCGAACAGAGAAAAAGTAGGAAAAACTATTCTCTGTATACTATAAGTAGTAGACTGTCGATCAGTCGTACTAGTTTTTCAAACTTTTATTCCTTCATATTTTTGTAACTCTCTTCACACCAAAATCATTTGTTGTGTTTTTTCTAAATTTGCATTCCCTATCGAAATTCTAGTGATGAAGTTTTTGCGATAATTTATAATTACTGTATCCAATTATGTACACATAGCAATATTATTCATATTTTAAAATGTAATCATAATCTAAGATTTATTTATGAGTTTAAAAAGTTGTCAAAAGTCAAGCAGCGGGTTTTGTTGAGAACGGATTAGGGACATTGTTTCTTAGAAAATATTTAATTGTTTTTTATACAAAACAGCCATTTTCTCAGACAGTAACTTTCCCGATTTTTGATTTTTGAATCTGTCTCTCGATTCTATTTTTTTCGGCTGGCAACAGATTGATGTGAATTAAAGTCTGCAACTGTAAAACACCTTCTATAAAAAAATTTTAATTCTTGATTTGTTACTTTTAAATATTTTAAAAGTAAAACAACGAACCTCTGCAATAGTTTTTATTTTTGTGGTTGTTAAAAAACTAAAAAATAAATAGCTCGTAAGTGTTACGCAGAGAAAATAAAAACTGAATGCGTATAGACATTTCTTTTTGAAATAGAATGTTTATTGAGTTAAGAAAAATAATAGCGCCAGTCGGTGGTACAGTACACTACAGAGAGTTAATTTTGGCGGGCTAGAACTATAAGTCATAAAAATATTCTCACTGAGCAATCTGCTCAATAACCCAGTCGGGGTTGGCGCAGAAGGTGAACCTATTGTCTACTGGCGTGCCCTCAACGAATCGAGCGTAGGTCAACCGCACGTTGCCGACCTCCTTGGAGTTCTCGTAGAACTCGAAGTGATTCGGCTCCACCTTGAAGAGCAGCATGGACTCTGGCGGCGGAATCTTGGAGTCCTTGTACTGGGCCAGCTTGTGCCTCAGCTCCTGGAATTTCTCCTTGAACTCTGAGTCGATCACCTTGCTCTGGTTGGAGTCGATAGCGCTGAAGTAGCACTTCAGGTCTGGCGTGAACATCTTCTGGAAGTAGCTGTTGATCACGTGACGGTCTCTGATCATGGAAGTCTCGCCGGCTACGGTCACGTGACGGCCGATTGGCAGCCAATCAAAGTACAGGCAGACATTTTTATTCTGCGATATCTGGCTGCCCTTGCGGCTGTGCAGGGTGGACAAGAACAGAAAGGAGTTGTCGCAGACGTCGGCGAGCTGCATGGGCCGCTGCGATGGCGTCATGGACTGCGGGCAGGCCGTGGCGAGGACGAAGGTGTCGGCGTTGCCGAACTGCCCGCATCTGGCGGCGTCCTTCTGCCAGCGGCGGAACAGGCAGAACGGCTGCGAGAAGCCGCGGCTGATCGCGTCCTTCGGATCGCGGATGGGCTTTGTGTGCGGCTGCGGAGGGTGAAGCGGGTGCGGAGGGTGAAGCGGGTGCGGAGGGTAAAGCGTGTGCGGAGGGTAAAGCGGCTGCGGAGGGTAAAGCGGGTGCAAATATTTGAAGCGGGTGAGAAGGGTAAGGCGGATGCGGAGGGTGAAGCGTGTGCGGAGGGTGAAGCGGGTGCGGAGGGTAAAGCGGGTGCGGAGGGTAAAGCGTGTGCGGAGGGTAAAGCGGGTGCGAAGGGTAAAGTGGGTGCGAAGATTTGAAGCGGGTGTGGAGGGTACACATAGATCGGGTGCAGTGGGTAGAGAAAATAACCTGTAAGGAGGGTAAAGCGGGTGTGGAGGGTATAATAGGAGAGGAGGGTGAAGCGGGTGGGGAGGGTAAAGTGGCGCAGAGGGTATAACAGGCTGAGGGTGAAGCAAGTGTCGAGTGTGGAGGGGGTAGGGAGGGTGTGGGGGGCCTGTGAAGGGCAAAACAGTTAGTTGTTGCCTAAACATGTGTTGGAGATTTGATCACTTAAAAATTATGCTAATGATGCACACTAAATGACTTTTCTTAGTCAGTTGTATAAGAATACAGCTTAATCAAAATTCAATGAAAGCCTCATGATAAGCACAGTCTTTAACAGTACAAGGTAAATATAGCTCATTACACTTTTTTTCTGAAAAAGTTGTAGTATTTATTGTTTAAAATGCTTTATTTCTTAGTACACTACACAGGGCTCATAGGCCAAAGCCAAAATTTATTAGGCCTAGCCTATGCTATGTATTTAGGTTTTAGTTAAAGTCTAATAATTATTATAATTGCTTTAACTTTGTATTGGCTTGAAGTAAGTATATAAAAAATTTAACAATTCTGAATAAAAAAATAATACAAATAGTTCATCTTACATGACAAAAAATATTTTTATATTAAGACAAATACAACTTATTGCCTTGACTATTTCAATATAACACAACCATTAAATTTTGAACTATGTGTTTAATTCTTTATTGTTTGGGAATCCATGTACTAGCGCATTTCTGGTCACATATGCAGTTTAAACAACTAGACAAGCGAAATTCTCCAAATTAAAATAATTTAGTAAGAAAAAAGTTTGCTAATTCCTACCTCACTATGAACAAAATTTATAACCTTAAATAAGTTTATGCTGTTTATATCATTGAATAGCAAATAAAGCTACAATCCTAGGCATTTTTAAACTTGTTACTTTGGATTAGCTTTCAATGTATTATTCAATACTTATTGAGGAGGTAGACAAACAATCATACAATTAAATCTTCCTATCTAAATATACTAAATATCTAAGTTTTGTATGCTTGCTTGCTTGTAAACTGAAGATAAAAGACAAAGAATCATACGATTAAAAATGCCTTAGTAAACTTCCGATCGGCAGTGAATAGGTGCATGGGTATCTAAAGCTGCAAACTGGTTTTATTGACAATGTACAGAACCAGAACGTACTTAGGCCCTAGTCTTATCTAGTCGATCAGATCGATCTGGACAAAAGATCCCAGTACAGGAACAAAAAAGGAAATACCGCCATTAAAGAAATCGTGAAGAAAAATATTAAATTTTTAGAAATATTGCTGTAACAACGTTTTAATATTAGTTTTTTTAAGAAAATCATTTTAATGGTAAACATAGAATTCTAATTTCCTGAAGGAAAAGCTTATAAATATCGATAGAGCAATAAAAAAGGCACAACATATCAAAATATGAACACTGGATCTGCCTCCTATCAAACGCAATAACAATTTTTGTGCTGAAAAATGAAAACTTCCTATCTCCGTAGTGTATTTTTTCGGGAAAAAGTGCCTTCAAAACTTTTCTAAGAAACGAGGTTTCCCGTCCTTCTACTTAAGTCGTCCTTGAATAATGTATGTTTATATCAAAAAACAAACTGATAACTTTTGAAACTATTATCTAAGCTGCATATTAAAATAAATATATTTTCCGCTTTTACCGTTTATAAGTAAAACTATACATTTGTTAAAATCAACTTTTATCAAGATTAACAAACAGTGCAAAATTTAAAAGTGTAAACAAATGCACGTTACTGAACCGGCCATGACAGTCAAATGTAAAATTGCAGTCAGAATTCACGAAGTAAGGCTTATATGGGCGTTAAAGCTTTAAGCTTAGATCACTAGTCCACTATGATCATAATATATATACAGCTGTAAATATCCATTATAAACATTTTTCAAAATGACGTTTGCCATTTCTGTCGCCAGCTGGTCATGTGGCTTTTTTGTAAACCAGCCAGCCAGAGGCCAGAGCCAGTGGCTGGCAGCCACATGAGGGCGAGTCAAGAGACATAAGTCCTTCAAAGAAAGAATTTGAGGGGGTAATACAAAAGGCTAAATTCAGATATAATAGGACAGAGAAACCTAAGTTCTAAAAAAGAATAAAGACTAAATTACTGAATTAGCCTAAACATTTGTCATTGAAATATTGCCTTGGGAAGCTTGGTTTCTTTTTTGTGCAATAGGCAGTGGCATAACTGGGGAGGGGTGGAGGCAATTGCAGTTTCCCTTCTTAGGCAATGACTAGAAAAAATTAAAGTGGAGACTAAGTGAATTTAATTAAGCCAAAATACAAAGTTAGGCCTAGTTCCTTTATCTTCCTAACCTTCCTTTGGGTCTTTACCTTCCTAAATCCACCATTTTACCTGGGGATATTATAGCATCTTTATTTAAATTGCATCTTGAAATTAGACATTAGATTAGATACAATTTTGTATTTTAATTTTTGCAAAAAACTTTATAGGCCCTACTAGACTATATAACTTTATAAAGATGCTATATAATATCTTAACTTTCTTAATTGTATTATTGGATTAATTGCAAATATTCTTCTATTTTCATTAGTGTTTCCACTTTGGTGTGAATTTGTACCAAGCCCAAAAATGTGGCAATATGACCCAAATGTGCAAATAATATTTGGCACAAATCTAAAAATATAGAAAGTTTGTACCTAAATTATAACCCTTTCCACATTTTTTGTTGATTTTCACTTTAGGTATTGTTTGTAACAAAACAGACTATGCCTATGGAATGCAATAAATTTTATAGCCTAATTGTAGTATTGATTTAGAAAAAGTAATTGCCTCATGTCCATGCTATTATTGCCATTTTTGGACCTATTTTTACTAAGCTGTAGTGTTTTATCTTGTCAAAAATTTGATGATTTATGATTGGGTACTTTATATGTTAGGTATTTGAGTTTCTTTAAATAGCCTATCTTAATAGACATCACATTACATTAGAGCCTTAGAGGTAAGAGTGATGAACTGATAATAATACAAAAAATATCCATGGTATGAAAAAATAAAGGTTGTTGAATAGAAATACTGATTTTTATAAAAGGTGTTTCTTTTAGAAGTAAAGTTGAATTGTATATAATAAACTTTACTACAAGTAACCAAGTAACATAAATTTAGTAATATTTTTAATAAAGGTTATTGTCTTTGGAAATAAGGCCTAGTTTGCTGTTTTTTATTTGCAATGGTTATTTGTATATATAGTGTACATCTATATTTATAGTGTAAGCAGGAAAAAAATTAATAAAAATTAGAGTTTTTATATAATATTAGATAGAATCAATATTTTGGATTAGGTAAAAATTATTGCTTGAATTTGGATCATACATGCATACCCCCCTAGATTTACACTGGCCATGCAACTTACTTTTTGACCAAAATATAACTTACCTGTGAAAGAAAACTGAAGAAAAAATTAATGCTAATTTGGGTAAATGGCAGGAGTAATTATCACTGTTTTATTAAGGCTAAATGCCTCATCATCTAATTAGTACTAGGTCTTTTGGGTGAGCATTTTTGCAACTTACCCCTGGTCTACCACAATTTACTTTGGTCAGATCAGTCAGGTTGACCAGCAGTTGTGCATGTATGATATTTTGGATCCTATTGCCTTTAATAGTATAATTCCTCTGTTTTGTACAGCGAACCATGCATACCTTATAATATTTGATGTCATTATTTTCATGAAGCTAACACAAGCAATGAGCGGCAGCTTAGCAGCCGACACTAACAATCCACAGGCTAAGACGCCTCAGTCATCAACATTTAAGCAACGTCGTTCAGCTGTCAATCAATCAAATCTCAACCTATCTGATTCTGTTAAAAAGTCGAAAAAACGCAATTCCATGGCTAAAGCTGGCCCAGTGCCAAAGATGAGCTACGCCATGGCTTTGAAACACATTGTTGGCCCGATGCCAAGGGGTGCAGTTGATTCTAATCAGCCGGACCCAGCTTGGCTACACCAGCGACAGAAACGGCCGCGCCAGCAGCAGCAGCCGCCTAGAAAGAAGGCTTCTCGCCGATCCAGCATTCGAGTTCGAGGACGCGGACTGAACGATGCAGCTCGAACTCCGGTTGCTATTCGTCAGGCTGGCGCAATGTCTACTGGCCATGCTCTGTCGCCTCCAACTTTGATTGTTGGCTCAAAGCAGCCGGCTAAGCAGCAGAAAAAGCAGAAGCCATCAATAGTTGCTAGGGAACCTAACGCTACCCCTACTGATGCCGCTGGTACTAATACTACTACTGCTAGTAGTAAAACACCGCCTCCACCAACTCCGGCTTCGATATTGAACAAAAAGAAACGAATGACTTGGGCTCAACAATTGCACTCGCCTGCGGCTAAGCCGCCTCAAAGCGATCCAGCCGAACCTCCGCCAAGTTCGGCGCTAAGAAAGTCAATCCTAGTTCGACGAGCAATGATGGGAGCCGCTGCGAAAGCTTCTAAGCAACGTGCCGATGACGAGCCTGATATTAATAAAAAGTCTCCCGTTGTTATTAAAGTTAATAAAACGCCGATTGCTACTGCTAGTAGTAATCAGTCTACAAGCTCGTCTGTTTCTATGCTAACTATGGCGCCAATTGTTGTTGCCAATACGCCAGAGAGAGCTGCTATGACTGCTGCCGGCAATGAGTCAACTGCACCACCCGCTGATAATAAACGTCGACGTTCCTCGGTAGCGGCCGCAAAATCGTTGAGAAAGTCGAAATCTATTGGCAAGGTATGTTGAAGTATTATAAATGCTCATCAGGTTTAGGAGCGGGAAGATAATTTAGACACAGATGATCCCATCTTTAAAAAAGTACCTGCATAATTCTGCTTGAAGTTTAGTGCTTTATCAGTGGATCGCAACTGATTCCACTAAGATTTCATTTAGGAGCCTTTCAATCCAATCTTCAATTCAATACCCCTGAAACTTTCTAACAGTGAACAAAACCAAGAATTCGGTGCTAGATTTACGATATTACCCCTAAGAGAATTCCCTCAGAGATTTGATATCCCTAAATAATTCCTCTCGATATATATTACTCATGAAAGAATTCCCTCCTTGTTTATTACTCCTAGAGAATTCCCTCCTTGTTTATTACTCCTAGAGGATTCCCTTCTTGTTTATTACTCATCGAGAATTCCCTCCTTGTTTATTACTCCTAGAGAATTAACTCCTTGTTTATTAGTTTTAGAGAATTCCCTCCTAGATATAATACTCCTAGATAATTCCCACCTAAATTTATTACTCCTAGAAAATTCCCTCCTAGATTTATTACTCCTAGAGAATTCCCTCCTTGTTTATTAGTCTTAAAAAATGCCCGCCTATTTTATACTCCTAAAGAATTCCCTCCTTGTTTTTTTACTTTAGAGAGAATTCCCAAGAATTAATACCCCCTAGAAAATACCCTCCAAGATTTAATACCCCATAGAGGATTTTTTGCGAGATTTACTGCTCCCTAAGAGTTTTTAGCGATTTATTACCCCAATAATTTCTCCTGATCTCGCAGGCCCAGCCGAAGATGACCTACGCCATGGCTTTGCAGCGCGTCGCCGGGCCAATGCCCCGCAGCGCTATGGCTTCCACCACCGCTGCCGTCAGAATTAGGACTAAGCAACATCAACAGCAAAAACGTCGCTCAAAGAAGCAGCAGTCTCAACAAGCCGGTAAACGGCCTGGGCCGCCCATGTCGACGCTAGAACAACCGACCGCCCCGCCGCCGGCTAAACTGCCTCGACTGTCGGCGACCACGGCATCAACAGCAACAACTAACGATTCCGGAGCTGAGGAATCAGCGACTAAGCAGCAACGGCCAGTAGGAGGAGGTCCACGACGAGGCAGAACAACCGGCCTTTTGGCACGCTCGAAAAGTCTGGCGACTGGCGGACATCTGGCTGCTGCGGCTCACGCGTCTCGCCCTGCCGCTTTGGTTGTTTCGCATCTGCGTAAATCCGTTGATAGCGGGGTTAGTCAGGTGGTCGTTAAGACGCCACGGGACAAGACACCTGCCAGGACACCCCAAGACAGGACGCCTGCCAAGACACCCCGGGATAAGACGCCCGCCAAGACACCACGGGACAGGACGCCTGCCAAGACACCTGGCGAGAAGACGCCCGCCAAGACACCTGGCGAGAAGACGCCCGCCAAGACACCTGGCGAGAAGACGCCCGCCAAGACACCTGGCGAAAAGACGCCCGCCAAGACACCTGGCGAGAAGACGCCCGCCAAGACACCTGGCGAGAAGACGCCCGCCAAGACACCTGGTGAGAAGGTGCCCGCCAAGACACCCCGGGACAAGACGCCCATCAAGACACCTGGTGAGAAGGTGCCCGCCAAGACACCCCGGGACAAGACGCCGCCAAGACACCTGGTGAGATGGCACCCCGGGACAAGACGCCCGCCAAGACACCTGGTGAGATGGCACCCCGGGACAAGACGCCCGCCAAGACACCTGGTGAGATGGCACCCCGGGACAAGACGCCCGCCAAGACACCTGGTGAGATGGCACCCCGGGACAAGACGCCCGCCAAGACAACTGCAACTGGCGAGAAGACACCCCGGGACAAGACGCCCACCAGGGCACCTAGCGAGAAGACTAGCCGGGCAAGACGCCCACCAGGGCACCTAGCGAGAAGACTACCCGGGACAAGACGCCCGCAACAACACCTGCTGAGATGGCGCCCAGGGACAAGACACCTGCCAAGGTACCTGAGGAGAAGACCCCCGTCAAGACACCTAGTGAGAAGACACCCGGGACAAGACGCCCGCCAAGACACCTAGCGAGAAGACACCCCGGGACAAGACGCCCGCCAAGACACCTGTCGAAAAGACGCCCGCCAAGACACCTGGAGAGAAGACACCCCGAGACAAGACGCCCGCCAAGACACCTGGCGAGAAGACACCCCGAGACAAGACGCCCGCTAAGACACCTGGCGAGAAGACACCCCGAGACAAGACGCCGCTAAGACACCTGGCGAGAAGACACCCCGAGACAAGACGCCCGCTAAGACACCTGGCGAGAAGACACCCCAAGACAAGACGCCCGCTAAGACACCTGGCGAGAAGACACCCCGAGACAAGACGTCCACAAAGACACCTGAGCACAATAATACGCTCTCCAAGTCGCAGTCTGCCAGCGCTAGTGAAGCAGTGGCAAACACAGCCCACACCCTCGCCGTCCCTGAAAAGCCGGCCAATCGTCAGGGACGAAGCCAAAAGCGCAAAGCGGCCAGAGATGCAGAGAACTCGCCAGCCGATAAGCAGCATCAGCAACAACGAGTTGCTCCATCTTCAAACTCGTCGTCTCCTTTGAGACTGTGGAATCCGACTAATGATCCCGTCGATGAAGTACCGCCTTCAACAAAGACTAAGACGAAGACCAGCAAGCAAAAAGCTAAAGTAGTTTCCGTCGCTAAGTCGGTTAAATCGACAAAAACTCGCACGAACAGCAAGGCCATTGCTAAGGACGCTATTGATTCGGAATCTGAAGTTGTTGGCAAGGCCAATTCAACCGTCGTCAAGAAAAATTCGCGTCAAAAACGACCCGTCGGCAAGAAACCGATTGTCGAAGAGCCGGCTCAACCAGCGGTTGGCAATTCGACGCGTCAAGCCGCTACGGTTGCTACAGACGCTATTTATAATTCTGCCGGTTCAAAGCATACCATTGCCATGGCAACCAACACGGCTCCAACTAAAAATAATTCGCGTCGTAAAGCGGTTGCTAAGCAACCGAGAGAGCCGGTTATTGCTGATGTCGAAGAGTCGATTGCTAAGGACGCAGTGGTTGCTAACGAAATCCAATCATCTGATACCGTCGCTACTAAAGCTAATACTAATAAGCGTCTTCGCAAGCCAATAAGCACTGAAGACAAAACTTCTTTGGCTGAGGTTGCTAAGGACGCTACAAGGTCCAGTCGAGCCATTCCAGCGGCGGAACTCGCTGCTCAGCCTGAAATCGTCGAGTCGGTCGTCGAAGACGCCCCGGTTGGTCGTCGAAAGCGACGGGCGGCAGCGCCATCTACGAAGACGGCGGCGTCGAAAAAGTCCCGCCGCAGCGCCGCTAAGACCAACGAGATTGCTGTAGAATCAAGGGAGACGATTGTTACTAAGGAGGTCGTTGTCAAGGAGACGGTTACACGCGGCCGCGCCAAGCGAGCCATGGCTGTTGCAGACGATACCGAATCGCGGCTAAGAAGCCGCGTCGCGGCGCAGCCAAAAAAGCAGAGGAAGCTCCAATTGATGCGGAAGCTCCTGTTGCTAAGAGGGCTCCAGTTGCTAAAAAAGCGGCTGCTACTAAGGTACCTCCTACGATCGAGAAAGCTCCTGTTACTGAGGAACCTTCCGTTGCTAAGAGGGCTCATGCCACACGTAGGGCGGTTGCTAAGGAAGCTCCTGTTGCTGGGGAAGCTTCCGTTGCTAAGAGGGCTCCTGCTACAAGGAGGGCAGTGGCTGCTAAGGAAGCTGCTGTTGCTGTGGAAACTTCTATTGCTAAGAGAGCTCCGGCTACGCGAAGGGCGATGGTTGCTAAGGAAGCTTCTGTCACTAAGGTCAATACTGTTTCAAAGCAGTCTCCAGTTGCTAAAAATGTCACTACTGCCAAGAAAGCTGACGTTGCTAAGGAAGCTCCCGTCACTAAGAAAGCTGCTGTTGCTAAGGAAGCTCCCGTCACTAAGAAAGCTGTCGTTGCTAAGGAAGCCCCCGTCACTAAGAAAGCTGCCGTTGCTAAGGAAGCTCCCGTCACTAAGAAAGCTGCCGTTGCTAAGAAAGCCGCCGTCACAAGAAAGCCGCCGTCACTAAGAAAGCCGCCGTCGCTAAGGAAGCTCCCGTTGCTATGCCGGCTGTTCGGGCTAAACGAGCCGCTGCCAAAGTTGCAGAGGAGGCCATTATGGTTTCAGCTGAAGCTAGAGTGACGACCAAACGTGGCGATCGAAAATAAACGGCTACTAACAGTTACCATGGACGCGTTGAGTTGCTAAGGACACGACTATAATAGATAGCGTTCAATCTATTTATCTGTTATTATATGGCTAAGCGTATTTTTTATGTAACTATTATCTAAACGCTGTGCTCTTATTTATATTGGATGTTGTGAATAATTAATATATGCACGATACTTCAAATGCTTATATACGCTCGTACGTAATTAGCTAGGGTACCTATTAACTATGTGCGCTTAGTAGCCTCTCATTGTATTTAATAATTTGTATTTATAGCTTTGCCAAAACTTGTAATCAAATGCTCTTATTTACATTTGTTCTTTATGTAGCATTTTAGCAAAGCAAAAAACACACAAGGTGCAAAAACTCATACTATTTTTTTATTTTTTTATTCAGCTCAATATCTCGCTGTCTGTCTCTCTCTCTTCCTAAGTCGGCATTTCTCTTTTCTATTATAAATCTAAACAAACGATTTGCTCATATTTTTGCTATCAACTTTTTTACTGCCTTATATTTTATATTATTTTCTCTGCTAAAATAATACTATATGTAGCTCGGTAGGATGGCAATCTTTAATAAGTGTAAGTTTCTTAAAGTAGTGATGCATTGTTCCTTGTTAGGTATTGAATTATTTTATTTTTATTTTTAACCACCGTCATACTATTTATAATCCTTCAAAATTACTAATACTGCTATTAGTAAGCCGTGCGTTGATTCCGTTTATATATATTAACTCATGTGGCAGCAGTTTATTATTTTTTAAATATAGCATCAAAATAATTTTGTTACTTATGTATCAACTATTCATTGTTTAAGCATTCAAATATAAGTTGCAACTATCTAAAACAAAATTATACTTTATTATTATTCAGCAGCTATATAGCTTATAATCCATTATTACAATTTTTCATTATTACTTTAGTGAATAAAAACTCAATGTCTGTAATCGATGACGAGCTTATTTATTTCGATTGTTAATTATTATTGTTAGAATAGCGCGTTAAATAAGATGATTAACAAGTTTAAATGATATTTAAGCTAGCATTTGTAAGCGATAAATGAACACTTATTAGACATTAAAACTAATTTC